>JANVCC010000185.1:9435442-9564773 GCA_025345505.1 Todiramphus chloris collaris
TGCCCTGTACTTTGGGGAGATTTCCGTGATTTCTGCAGCGAGCCGGGGAGCTGGGGGTGTGCGTGCCCTGTCCCTATCCTCGTGGCAAGTGCAGGCAGCATCACCGCGGCCCCGGCTCCTCTGGCAGGCAGCTTTTGGGGATGAACGACTAACGGCCTCCCCTGAACTCCTGGTGACATCCGTGTGTTAGCTGAGAGGGCTGAGTGACCTTTCAAAAGCACCCAAAGAACCCTTTCCAGAAGTATATTCCAGTTAAATGCTTAAAAGCTTCCTACTGTAGTTACACCGTGCATATAATTTGGATAAATTAAGCTTACCTGCACGTAATTTCTATTTGTAAGAAGGAGAATAAGAAGGGAATTTTTTTTGACTGATAGCTGCAATCTACCAGAGCTTTAAACCACTGTAAATTTACCAGTGGAATTAGACTGCTATGAATTCCCTGTGCTGACCAGATACTATCAGCCAAGGAGTAAGAACCAGCTCTCCTACACGCTGCTCTAGCTGCTGCTGCTTGCTGCTTTGGAGCTGCTGCTGCAGAGTTTGTCCATAGCACAGTTATAGCAAATAACTGAGGTGCCAGATGCTGACAGCATTTTACAGTACAAACAAACAAACAAAAAAATTCGGGAGCGGTCACTTAATCTGTTGTTTCCTTCAGGGAACACCTCCGAAGACTATTTAAGAATCCTACAGAATGTCCCGACCCAGGGAGCCGCTGCGTACATGAGAGGTCAGTGGGGAGCCCGATGGAGGGCAAGAGCTGGCAAAGAGAGATTGCAGAGCTGGCTGAAGAGCAGGCTGTTCATGTTATTGGAACTGGGTTTAGTGGCAAATAGCTTTTGGACCAAATGAGAATTTTATAGGGAAAAAAAATATCCTTAGATTTCCTGAAATGCGGGTGTGTTTGGTAAACTCCCTATCTGATTGCAGAAACTTTACGTTCTTTAACTTGCTAAGAAAAAAAAAACAAACCTTCTGCACACAAACACAGGAATACACATCTCCATTATTTGCCTTTAAATATTGCAGAAGGGCATTTTTACTGCACCTCCCTGTCTTGGGTTTCCCAAGGGCTGTGTAAATCCTTGGAACTCTTTAACAGCCTGTTTCCATGGGGGAACTCCCAGCTGTCTAGCCAGGGCCTTTTCTTGGAGCTTCCTGTAGTAAAACTGCTGAACAGGTCTCTCCATTTACCAGGAAATGCACTGCTCTGTTATGCGTCAGTCACATATGGCTGAGTTCAGGCCACTAGAGCTCAGCAGCTCATTCTAAAATTTGTTTGCTTTTCTTTCTAGTGTCCAATCCAGTAAACAGTTCAAAACTGAGCTTGAACCACAAAGGTGTTTGTGAAGACATCCAGTGCAAGAGCGAAGAGCTGGTAATAAGGAAAAAAGGCCTCTACTTGATTTATTGCCACTTGAACTTTCATTTTCCCAACTGTTCAAACAGCCCCACCGATCTCAAGATAGAATTCCTTGTGAATGACGAAGTCAACAGGCAAACATTATCCACATGGTGCGCATCAGAAACGTGCCAAGAAAAGACTTTTAAGACCTTGTTCCAGCTGCATTTGACATACCTGAAGGTGGAGGACCGAGTATCAGTAACACTTAATCATCCTAAATTCTTGAATGAAATTTCTCTTCCCAATGAAAATGTTCTTGGGGTCCTGTGGTACAGAGATGAAATGTGAGGAGCTCTCTGACTTCCCACTGCTGCCCAGACTGATCTTTCTCTGAACAACAGTAGCCTGCTTTTGCTAGGCAACATCTTGTTTTAAGTTTCCTATCTCACCTCATCGCTAGGGCAAACAAGGAACTTTGTGAGCATCCCGGAATGAAACCTACAGCAGTGCAAGACCCACATATGACAGATTCCTTTGGTTTGGCTCAGGGCAGGGTTGTTGTTGGACTACCCAGCATCTAGCCCACATATCTGCCAATGGTTCCACAAACAATACTGTATAAACAAAGATTAAAGTGTAACCAGATTATGGGAAGAATATGCAATACCATGACTTTTTGACTAATGGACGGCTGGCAAGGTGCCTGTGCTCAGGAGATGAGGAAATATTTTTAACTGCATTTTACGGAGTAGTATTTTGACATGGTCTTTCCAAAAAACTAACAGTCCAATCTTTCCTTACAACCGGAACATGCAACCACAGCGCTGGAGCAGAGTTATGGATAGATCGTACGAAAGCAAAGATGATGAATTTATTGACTCTCAGGCTGGTAGCTAAAACTCTGGGACAGGACATAGGAGTTACGGGACTTACAGAATATTTCTGTGCTGTGTTCTGCTATGGACTTGATGCAATTTACTTCCAAGTGTCTTCCTTTTCACTATTTATCCATCTTTTCTATTTAAATACTAAGCTCTTTGGGGCAGAGACATTGTACGTGCACAGTGCGCAGACTCTGTTCTCACCTGGGGTTTCTGAACCTTTTCATAACAAATATTAAAATAGCAAACTCATTGCAAATCTAGCCACATAACAAAGTTCATTACGATATATTGTCCTCAAATGTGACATTGTCCCCTGCGTGACACCAGACCTCACTGGTGTGTTAATACCCCTCTAATATCTGTGCTTTCCAAAAATCCAAGGTTTAGATCTGAAATCCAGACTTTCCCAGGGACAATTTCAGACCTGTCCCACAGCTGAGAGCTGTTGTGTTTGGGCAGCCCAGGGGTTAGATGTCATTTGAACTTTTTTGGCTTACTGGAAAGCTTAGATAAAGAGAGATGAAGAAGTGATCTCAGGCCCTCTTATTCTATGAATGGCAGTAACACAGGCATTTATTTGAAATTTAATTCTTACAGTGTGGGGACTAAACCAAACTAACTGAAAACTACAATAGCTGGTGGTTCCAGTTCACTCTCCCCTCTTTCCCCTTCATCCCTGAGATCCTACTGAGTTCTGCTTTCCCTGGTATTCGAGTTTTCTCCCTTGTGTAGCTGTACCTTCTTTCTTTTACATGACTAGAGCCTGCTGAAATGTTCATATCAAAACATTTAGTCATGGACTTAGATTCTGTCTTCAGAAACCCAGTGTTTTCTTACTCAAGCTTAGCTGATGTTGTCAACAGATGTAGCTGAGTTTGTGTATGCACACTCAAAATACTCCTTATAGTAGCTATTTGTTACTTGTGTTACATCACCAGAAACTGAACATACTCGTTGGTGAGGTTTCATCCCATTGACCAAGTGACTTCAAAATACACAAGAATCTTTCAGAGGGTCATGAGTAGTTGGTATGATTCATTGCTGGAGATACCTACTTTCTATTTTGATAAACAGTGATGAAAGCAAAAATTCCTTCTGCTGTTAATGCTTGGGGGAAAAGAAGAAAAGGAGAAAACCAAACCCATGTTTTCTTTCTGTTCCCCTTAAAGAAAATAATATTTTTTTTTTATACGAGTCACTTTACCCTGCCTATGACATTAGCAACCTTTATGGGATCTCCTCACCCTGCTGGACCCTATAAAGCTCTTGTTTCTGGGCTGGGTTTTTAACCTCTATCTGCCTCCACCTCAATACACACAACTAACACCCAGAGAGTTTTAAGCAAGTCTGGCAGTCAGGAATCCTAGCTCCTGAATATGGAAAAGGCATCTAATAATAAAAATATGCATTTACTCGCACGCACTACCCCATCCCTCCCACCTTTTCCTCAAGGCTTTGAATTGAAAAGAAAGAGCATTCTTTAAAAAAATAAAGCAGCTCTCTGCATAAGATGATTTTATTCTATTATTTTGCCAGATGGAGAAAATCCTGACAAAGCAGCACTAAGCTTCTGAGCCCCAGGCTTTTTAATACCACTGGATAAAGCAGTCTGGCCATTGCCTCTGAGAAATAAGAATAAATTAGAGCCATAAAGAGAGCCCATTAATAGTGTGTAATTTTGCCATCAGTTATAAAAATGTTAAATAGCTTTCACTGAAACAAGGCCCTGATCCAGGCAGCAGCCTCCCACTTTCTGGCAGACTCCAAGTCACTTCTTTCATCCTTTTTCCTCCTCTTATTTCCTCGTATTTTGGAGCAGGTCATTTTTGACAACAATCCTGTCCTGAAAAAGAAGTAAAAAGAAAAAAAAAGAGTCGAGGCTGATCCTTCACACAAGGTTGTGTTTTTCCAGCAGCACCAGCAGCAACGTGCTTTGGGGGACAGCCCATTCCCACAGTCTCGGCTTCACCGTTTGCAGCAGACGAGCTTCTCTGCAGGAGGGTCCTCGCACTTCTGAGGACCACCTCGGATCTACAGACCCTGCTCCAGTTCCCCACCACAGGGCTCAGTCCATGAGAAAGGGGGGACTACTGAAAGCACTGAAGTCAGAGGAGGTTTGAAAATCCCTCCCCTTGCCCTCAGATGTGGCAAACGTGTGGCTTTCCGTGCGTGTGCTCTGTTGCTAACTTGACCAGAAACAGGAAGCATCAGCAATCTCATAAGCAAGTCTGCTCTGTTGAGGTTTCTTGGCCTTTCTCAGACACTGAAAAAGTTGTTCTCTTCAACCTTTTTCTTCTTGTCTAAGGAACATCCATGGGAGTTAATATACACCAGTGTTTGTAAACCTGGGTGAGAGGGAAAAAAATGCGTATTATTGGCTTAATTCTGGCTGTTGTTAATTGCTGTAGAAAATTTTAACAGGGACTCAGCCAGAAGTCGTCAGTGTAATACACTTCCACCCAAGCTCACCCGGGGGCAGCAAACCAGAATCAGATCGAGTTCACTATCACAGATTACAGAGCTGGATCTGAAATTCGCCAGAGCTTCAAAGACTTTGAAACTAGGATTACAATTAGACTTCACCTCCCATGAAATTGGCCTGAACCTAAACTCCTCAAAGCTAGAGCTGAAAATTAGGTCATGGCTTATCTGACCCAGATTCATTATTTAGGCTGTGCAACTGCTTCCTGAGGGACTTGGCAGTTTTGCATTCACTTCACTTTTGATTTTGTTTCATTTTATTTTCTGCAACGCTTCCCACGGGGGGGAAATATCATAATCACTTTGAGAGAAACCCTTCATTGTGCCATGGGCCAACTAGGGCTTGTGTGCTACCTAAAAATGCACAGCAGTCCTATCTTAAAGATCCCACTTGGATCAATAGAGCATTGACCTTCATCTGCAAAGGGATCTACCTGAGTCTTCCCTCCTCTAATGCACTTAGATGCTTTCAGAGAGCACAGAGCATTCTGCAAAAGACTCAGCCACTTGCTCATGCTCTGAAATTATTATTCTTTGTAATTAGACATGAAAATTATAAGCAACTCTATTTATTTTCAAGCACCCTATCCTGAAGTTAAAGTAAGAAAAGGACCACTCAACACAAATAACCAACCAAAAAGCAAAATAAATAAGAAGCCTTTGCTTCTTTTAGGACCTGTGACTGGGCCTTACTGACCATCCTTTGAAAAATGGCAGTGATACAACTTGTGTCTGGTGCAAATAGCAAGGGAAAACCTCAAAGCAAAGGCAGCTTCTGTAGGAGGAGTAACTGTAAAAATGTAAGTACTCATGAGCAGCACTTGTGACACTAGAAGTTACACTCAGTGACCTCAAAACCTCTTCCAGCCTTGAGTTTTCACAGTTATAATGGGCTCAATTTCAAGAAAGTCTGATGCGCTGTGAGGATGCAGATTCTTGGAAAAACGTTTTGGAACGGCATACTCTGCAGCCGTGCCCCACCCCCTCCAGAAGGAGCTCAGCTCCAGTGATTTAAACTCCCAGTTTCTCTTTTCAGTACTGATCCCAGGATCTCTGAAGATTTGGGGTGAAGCAGGGTAGAGACCACAGAAGGACAGCATGGCACGTTCTGAAATTCAGGTGCTTCCAAGGAGAGTGAAGGTGATGAGGCCCCCGAGCTCAACATTTGCATGAGGGTGAGAGCCTTCAGCCCCTCGCGCTCAGCATCCCCTCGGGGCTGGAAAACACTCTCCACAGGCAGCAACCACCCTCGGCTGTTGTAAGATGTGGAAGTTGTACACCATGGGTTAAGTCACCGGCTTTTCCAGAGATACCATATCTTGCGTTATTGGCACAACATTTCCTTTCAGTTGTGTCCACAGCATCTAAATTTAGAATTTAGAATTTAGAATCCCTCTATAGCCAGTGTGAAGCAAGAACCTTCAGGAGGTGAGTCAGAGCACCCAAAATATCTGCCTAGATAAAACATCTTCAACAGCTGAGGGAGACTTCACTCAGTCCTGTCACCAGGTCCTCAGTCCTCACAACTTCATTCAGTTAAAGATAAAGAAAAGATTATTAAATCTGTAGATTAATAATTTATGGACACTTTCTACTGATGATTTATGGACACTTTCTACAGCTTTCCAGAGAGCGCTGCCTGTGCTTTGAGGCTGTGTGAGGCTCATGGAAAGTCCACAGCTCTCCAGCAGTCCACTTGTAAGGTAAAATACCAACGTCAACTGAGTTGTTAGATTTATGGATGCAAAAGAATAAGATTTTCCTGCCTAGGTCATTTTAATTCCCACCAGCACCTATTGCTTGGACTTGTCCAAAACTGAGAGAGAGCAACATTTTGGTATTAGGCACCAATTCAGTACTTAGGTTTTGTAGTGACTGTTTTCTCATCTAAAACTGTTTAGTAAATATTTGACAATTTTTTCATTCCTTCAGTTTACCTATTTTTAAATACCTTGTTTTTCTGTTATTCTGCTTCTTCCTCTCTTTGCCTCTGTTTTTTCAGTCTCTGTTTCTGCATAAAAGGGGATGGAAAAACTCAGATAAAATATAAAGGGAAAATAGAAAGGACATGAGAGAAGTGTAAAGAATTGAAACAAAAAAAACCCCAACCCCACCTGTCAGAACAGTGAAATGAGCTCCGCAGAAGCTCTGACTCCAAGGATGTGAGTGAATATTGGCATATGCAACAATCTGAGAATAGCTATTTCCACAGTTTATGCTTTAGTGGAAGAGTAAGTTTAATGCTTAAAAATGAGAATTTTCTGCAATTTTTTTTAATACTTTATATGAATTTAATTCCAGGGGCTTCAACCAAGTTCCTCAAGCTTGACAGTGGTAGAAGAGCAGAACTTTTGCCTCTGGCAAGCAGAATTGTCTGCAGTATAGCAGAGCCTTTATATTTAAAGGGTATTTTTTTCATGTATAAAACTGACTGTTGTGAGACAGTACATTGGGGGCTTTACCAAGAGACACATATGAAATGTCAAAATAATTATATCATGTAAAAATGAAATCATTCTATGTTAATTATTGCAGTTTAAATATTAGGGGCATGGGTGTTCTCCTGAATAAACTCATCTGATTCATAACACAGTGGTGGGTGTGCCTTTAATCATCTCCAGTTGCATCACAGAGCGTGTCTCGAGGTAGATGTGTGTACAGACCTGATCCTGCAGCCTCACCAAACCCAAACCTATTCTTTACACTCGAGTTCATCAGATGCTTGGACCACAGCAGCCCTTTGGACTACCTGCTTGGGCAGGGGGCTGCAGTGAGCATCTGCCCTTCTCCAGCAGCATGGACCCCCATAACATCTGTATCACGGAATCACAAAATGGTAGAGGTTTGAAGAGACCGTCAGATCATCAAGTCCAACTGTTAACCCAGCACTGCCAGGGCACCACTGACCCATGTCCCTCAGCACCTCAGCTCCACGGCTTTGAAACCCCTCCAGGGATCATGGGGACTCCACCACTGCCCTGGGCAACCTGGACCAGCCCCTGACAACCTTTGTTCCTTGGGAGCAGAGCCCAACACCCTGGCTCCAACCTCCTGTCAGGGAGCTGGCGAGAGCCAGAAGGTCTCCCATGAGCCACCTTTCCTCCAGGCTGAACAAGCTCAGGTCGTTCAGCAGCTTCTCATGAGACTTGTGCTCTAGGCACTACTTGTGCTGTGTAGCAACTCACATATATGGGTCTAGTTGCCCTTTTACTGAATAAGGTCTTGAGGCTCAGGAAGTGCTTGTGAAATTTTATCTAGTTTCAATATGTTGTGACCTGAAATACACCTTGGAGTTCATGGACACTGCATGGCTGGTCCCCTGGTCAGACCTGCAGCAGTGGGATGAAGTTGTGCAGCAATTACTGGAGCAAGAGGCTGACTCTTAGTCTGTGCTTGTCTTGAGTCAGTGGCATGTGAGTAAAGAAAATGGAAAGTATCGCAATGCTCTTGATGCTCTAGGGAGGTGATGCGAGGCAGATCTGTCCCTGACAATATAACAGAGATGCATTTCACAGACAGAGAAGTTTGCAGAAAGTTGGCAGGATCTTTCAGCGCTTGGCAGGTTTTTGTTTTTCTCAGATGAGAATAAGATGTCTGTATGAAGACCGAATGATTTAAACATTTAAGTTGAATGCTAATTAAAGTTTTGGAATTCAGTCCTGGAAAGTGCTCAGTACTTTTGCTCTGACTCAGAGGAACACTTCAGTGTAGACGTCACTTCAAGCAGGTGTTTAATTGCAGCCAAGAGGCTATAAAAATATGTAGCCTCTTAAAATAACTGAGTGTTTTTAGGCAGGAACAGATATACTGCATGAGTTTAGGTGCCTAAGAAATTCAGGGCCACAGCTTTGTATGAACAATTCAGTAACGTGCATTTGTCTGGTATTTGTCTGCATATTTTTAGAGTCACTTGAGCATTTCCTTAGGCTCTGATCCATCATTACCAGATGAGAGGGTTTTTAAGTTCCAAATAACTTCAACTTAAAGGTTGTAAAACTCAATAAGCAATAAGGACATCAGCATGCATTTTGTTAGGTATTACATAAAGTCCCTCAAAGGAG
This sequence comes from Todiramphus chloris collaris, assembly GCA_025345505.1. Classification (NCBI taxonomy): domain Eukaryota; kingdom Metazoa; phylum Chordata; class Aves; order Coraciiformes; family Alcedinidae; genus Todiramphus; species Todiramphus chloris. Next base: position 9,444,217 of record JANVCC010000185.1, read on the forward strand.
AACAGGAATAGAAAGGCCAAAGATCAAAATTATTCTTAAGCTTTTGGAATTTTAAAGAAAACCGTAGCAACTATAAGTTTACGTAAGAAAATGCAATAGATGTGACTCATTCTATAAGTCCTCTGGTATGAAATTCTGCGCTGATAAGACAAAGTCATTTCCATATTGTAAAAGATAAAGAAATTAGAAAATAGCTTTACAAATAATATACCCTGTGAAGAACACGTCGTGTACAATTCGAAAGGTAATTTTTATTGTTTCACTCAAGGCTGAGATTTGCCACCAGTAGGACTCCAACTAAACAGAAATTTATCATAGCAGATTCACTAGGATGCTATTAAATGTCAAGAATACGCTTCATTAGCAGCGCTGCCAACTAGAAGACTGATCCTTTTAAAAGGTGAAGTCAAGTCAGTTTGTGTATGGCAGAGGAAAGTGAAACTTGCTTGCCTGTGTCAAAACCAAGAGCTGTTATCATAGAATCACAGACTGGTTTGGGTGAGATGGGACCTGTAGAACTCATCTCCTCCAACCCCCCTGCAGGGAGCAGGAACATCTGCAGGTTGGTCAGAGCCCTGGCCAACCTCACCTGCAATGGTTCCTAGAATCTGCACTGGCCAGCGTGGCTACACCAGGTAAAAGGGCAAGACTGTGTCCCCATGCACCATCCTGTCCCACCAGCAACTGCTGCAGACCACCTGGACCCCTCACATGGGATTTTTCCATTATTCTTAACACCCCATCCCTCTAAAAGATCATGTCAAAAGTCTTATAACTCACAAACCTCCTGAAGAGCAATAACCACAGACTAATTATTCAGACATGTGATGGGGGAGTTGGTCTTTGGGTGGTTTTTCATTCACACCCTTTATACCGGAGTGGACACACCGTTGCTTGGTTTTCCTTATTGTGTTCCCAAAGCAGAAATGACTCTTCTCCCTTGCTTGAGTTGTCATAGCCAATTTACAGCTCATTTCACACATTTCCTCCCCTGTTGCTATCTGAGCCATCCACAAAAACAAAGTGAGAACATACAGTGATTTGTAACTAAACTGTACAGAGGGGAAACTGAAGAATGAAAGAAAAAACAGTGAAGCTCTGTGTGGAAAAAAAAAAAAAAAAAAAAAAAAAAATAAAATCCTCTAAATAAAATGAAAAAAAAAAAAAAAAAAAGAGAAAAAAAAAAAAAAAAAAAAAAAACAGTGAAACTATAGTAGAAAAAAAAAAAAAAAAAAAGCCAAGTCATACACTCCTCTACTTAACTTGTGAGATAACTCAGCTTATCTGGTTTTATGAATTGTAAATGTTTCTTAGAAACTATCTGTTTTTACCAAATGACACAAATCTTGTCAATGGACAAAATGAATGCATGGAACAACAGTAACTAACACACATAAAACTCAAATCCACTCCCATTTATTAGCAAAAATTCTGGCTCCTAACAGCAAGGAAGTTTCTTCCTTAATGGTTTTTGGAAGTTCATGTGCTACAGTGGATTTGTTCTCCAGGATTCTAAAATACTCTGAGCCCACTCATATCAAATACGCATCCCTGTTTGGTAGGACCTGTTTTACTGAATATGTAAACTCATAATTTATAATGCTTTTTGTTTTTCTTTCTTTCTGAAAGAACAGGCTCCAAAGGGGAAGAAAAAGATCTCTTTCTCAACTCTACATTAGCGATTACCCACCAGGGAATCAAAAAGAATAGATTATGTTAAAGGCAAAAGGGGATATTGCATAAAAGAAACTAAACTTTTTTTCCTCTTTTCCCAAAGTTTTCAGGGCTCTGCCCTGTGAGGAAAACCAATGTCCCAGAAAGTGCAAGCCATGAATTTTTCAACAAAGCCACAGTTTTACTATCTTTTTTCTGGAAAGCACTGGTTTCACTGAAATGTGTATCAGCAAAACTTGCTACGACCAGGTTGGAATTTCCAATCAAAACCACAGAAAGACCAAGACACACAAAATATCCAGGTGATCTGTCTCTTCTCGGAGTCAGGAGGACATTGCTGCAAAGCCCTACACCAGGTCCCCTCTGACAGAGGACTGCCCCAGCAGAGAGTCCCAATCCCTGATGCTATGCTCCCCATTACCACCACCACCAGCACAACCCCGCTGCTCAGATATCTGTTAATTAATACAAGCCATTGATTGTGGCTAATAACACCCTCTTGAAGTGTCCTCCTTGACTGCAGAGCAGATGCTGCCTTGCTAGTAAACAGGCTATTTCTGAAAATCCCAAACTGCTAAGCAAGGAGCTAAGTGCTGAAGACCCAATCTGGGAGCTGCTGCTGGGGATGGACCAATACAACTCCTCTTCTGGAAGGACTGATGGTGCGCAAATGGCTGATTTCACCCAAAGGAGCCAGAATGCCTTATCCCTGTATCAGACGTCTAGCAAATGGGTTTCAGTTACTTGGTTTGGGGTTTTGAAGTTGATGGGAGACGCTCTGAAGAGAGTCCAGGAGAGCTGCAAATATTTGCAACACACAGGAGCAATTTTCAACCCAAATTCAGCATTGGCAGTCCACAGTTGTTGGAGTCTTCTGGAAAATCCATCACTGTGTAAATTCCCAGAAGAGTCTGTACCCATCCCTTCTGGGTTTTGCAAATCATCCCCTTGGAAAAGTGCCTGTAACAGCATCACTCAGCTGAGCAGCACCCAGAGTACTCACCCTCATTCACATACTTATTTTACATCTATGTCTCACTGTTTTCTTGACATTGGGCTCTTACTCCTCTCTTAAAAACAAAGAAATCCCTGGAAAATGTGTGCCAGGCCTTTTCTTTGCTGTTTTCTTTCACCACAGAGAGAGGTAGAAAGTGCAAGGTACTGATCAGCGCTTCCTCTTCCCATTTCCTTAAGCACATTTCTCTCCTACAGTGATTTGCTGTGAGCCAGTTACAGGCTATTCCACCTTCTTCTCTGGCTTCTCAAGGGGTTATGCCACTGAGAGGTGCCCTGTCTTGAAAAGGGAGGCAGATGAAAACTCTTTAGTTGAAGGGCTAAGGATACAACTGCCTGCTTCCTCTTCCTGAGAGAAACTCTTGTGGGAGTTAGAGAAGATTGTTCTGTGAGTTGGCTCTTGCCAGAGCTCAGGATGGCTTTTGGCTGGGATTTTCCAAGGAGTTCAAAACAGTGAATGTGCAACTTTCTGAGACATTCATTGATATTTGAAGAACAGCTTTTTAAAAATATCCTTTTCCTGTTCATTCCTAGCTCTGCCACTGACTCAGAATGGCTGTGCCTGCGCTGACCTGAGGGCAGGGTTTGCCTTGGGCATGGTGCTGGCATCAAGCAATCGCAGTGTTGGATGCTGGTGGTACAACACCCATGGGGGGATCAGGGTGTGACAAAGCCCACACCTGACACGAGGCTGGGGCCATCCTGGGGAGGATTCTGGGGCCATCCTGGGGAGGATTCTGGGGCCATCCCAGGGAGGATTCAGGGACCAGTGATGCTACTGCAAGGCAGGCAATGTAGTCAGATGTCTCTCTCAGCCATTTTAAGGCTCACTTTTCCTTCCCACCCTTCACCAAATCTCACATTGGTTCCTGCTAGTTGTTTCTGCTTTTTCTTGGAACGTGCACTGACAGCACAGGACAGCAAAAGGACAGCAAAGCTGGATTCACGATCCAGTTGAAACCCACAACATGTAAATACACTGTCTGCAAGCTCTGGCAAGTCAAGCACAATCATTTCAGGCTCTCTCTATTTTCACAAGCCCTGCTTGAGACATAGCCTTGCTCCCACCATCCTCCAAAAGCACTTGCACAAAATGAGCATCTATGAAACCATTTCACAGAATCGCAGAGTGGCAGGGGTTGGAAGGGACCTCTGGAGAGCATCTGGTACCACCCCCCTGCTCCAGCAGGGTCACCTAGAGCAGGGTGCCCAGGATCCCATTGTCCATTTGGGTTTGGAATCTCTCCAGAGAAGGAGACTCCACCACCTCTCTGGGCAGCCTGGGCCAGGCTCTGATACCCTTAGAGTAAAAAAAGTGTTTCCTTGTGTTTAGGTGGAACTTCCTGTGTTATTTGCCCATATCCCATTTGTTTACATTTCCACAATAAATAAAATGTGCCTAACATCACTTTAGCTCTGCATCATATGATAGACGCTCCAAAATCACAGCAATGACATCAACAGAGAAACTTATACCGACGACCGATGCATTTGTAGAAGCCACAGGAGGCTTTCAAAGGTGAGTTTTCTATCTGGCATATTATGAACTATCCCCTTGGTATATAGTCCCTGGGACTAAAGTGGTCCAAGGCAGTTCCCACAGTGTCATTGATCAGGATCCAAATACTACACTAGGAAAGCAGAACCAATCCATCGTGACAGCTCGGACTGAGGATAGCTTGGAGACATTTCAACCATACATCACATACCAGATTATGTATTTCAACCACAAATAAAGAGATGTCTTCCAAGGAACAAATCATAAGGCAAAGTTTTGTAAAGAAGTAAGTTTAATTCTGCTAATATCTGCTATTCTCCTTAGGCTGAAAGGTAAATTGCAGTGCATTCCTCTGCTCAAAGTGTTGCTATTTAATCAGGATTTCTGCTATTCAGAATATTTCGGTTTACTTGAAATAATTTAATCTTGACCTGTGGGGTATCAAATGTTAGGACTTAATATAATGAGATAGAAAGAATGGTCAAAAATTCTGACCTTTTACTGAAAAATAATTATCTGTATCATATAATGGAAGGTCTTTCAAATCCTTTTCTAATTATTTGCCAGAAAATATTAAGAAAAATTAATCACCATAGCCTGACCCAGGCTGCACTCAAAGCTAGAAGAGAGATTTCCTTGCTGATTCTCAGCTGCCACACAAGCTCAGCACATCGTTTGGTGGTAGCGTGGCACTAATGAAGTCATACAGCCTGATTTTTGTTACAGTCAGGCCTGGATGCACCAAGGCCATGGTGAGGAGGGGAAACCCCTAGAACTGTGCCTTTCCCTTCCCCTCATGAGCCAGATGCCATGACCAGAGAATTTCTGTGGCACTGCTGGGACTTCTGTCACCTGCTGTGGTTCTCCACAGCCGCAAGGAAAAAGCTTTTGGCACCTTGTCCCCTGTACATGCTGACAGATGCAGAGGATCAAACGGAGACACGAGATTAAGAGGCAAAACTTCATTTAGCAATGCAAGGCTGTAAATGAGACCCTGTAGGTTTCCAGACAAATCAACAAAAAACCCCAGGCTCTGATTCATACAGCAAATCATTTGGATGGGGAATGGGAAGCAATCACTCAAGGCAGATCTCTGAGCGGGGATTTTATAGATGCTTTATCAGGCATCGAGGTGGTCGGAGCCTATCACAGTTCAACAGCAAAGCTTTTGAGGCAACTTGCACATCATGTTGGAAAGGATCCTGTGACTATGTCCAAAATCTCTGATCACCTCAGTGACGGAAAGGGGCCTATGACCAAGTCTTGTGCAAGCGGAAGATGTGTTTGAACGCAGGCAATGAAGAACCCTGTAGTAACATTTGACATTGCCAGATCCTGCTCTGCAAATAGTGACTAGAGAATGAGTGTATCTTGTGAGACGTGAGCAAGCAATTGCTCTTCATTCTTCTAATAGGTTGGTTAAATGTCTTCACTCTACTTCAGGCTTTATTCTGTGACGGAAGAGGCAATGATACCATCTTTGCCACTTTCTTCTGAAACTGAGAAAGAAGCTTCATTCCGAAGAAAGGGGAGGGGTGAGAAGCACCGAGGGAAGACCACAAGCCCAGAAGCTAAAACAGATTTTCCACACTCCCCTTTTATGCCTGGCTTCTTGCTCAGGATCGAACAAAACAACTTGCATAATCTAACAGCACAGTGTTGTCGTCACAGTGCAGATGTTGCTCATTCCCATTTCACATGTGTTTAGACATGCCTGTGAGGTACAGCATCTAACTTCTGACACCTTCCACCACAGCCACAGTGCCCTGAAACGGCTTCTTCCCATTTCAAAAGGCTTGAAATATTAAATAGAGACGAGTCTTCACTTTAATCAAAGATGTGGAGCCAACAACCCACTTGATGTTGCTTTACGTTAATATTTTTGTTAACATCGGTGCGAGACCTCAAGGTCCTATCAGATTTTTCACCAGAGTTTCTTTCATTTGTGCCTAAATCTGCATTGTGCACATTAAGGAGCACTCTACAAGATTCCTGCTTCTCTTGGACTCCTACAACACACAGATGTTGGGCTCAAATCAGAAAGATGACATTTGAGCAGCCACCACTAGCAATTGCAACATAACTGGGATCTTGCCAGAGGTCTGAATGACTCCAGGACTTGGGCCAATCCAGAAAACAATTAGCCTGGTTTTGGCAGGAAGAGAAGATGGGAGAAGAACTTTAAGGAAAGAAAAGCTGAACATAGTTAAATAAATGACTTGACACAGCCCTTGGGTCCAGATCTGTCTTATGCAGTGTGACATAGCTCAGCATGTCCTCACATTGCACCCACCAAAAAGGAGGGGAAAAAGCAAAAGGGTATTTCAGCTCTGGAGACAGGGTTTTGTTGCCTCACCTGCCCCTGCTGAGCTGCCAGAATTGGCCAGCCTTTCCATGTTTGCTCTCCTGCTGAAGGGACTTTGATTTGTGGACAACCGCAGATCTGGAAGCACAGCGGGAAGGACTGAGCTTCCCCTGCCCTGGTGAACATCCCTGTACTACAGCTCCACTGTGCTGTTGGTGACAACCCATTCCCGCATCTTTTCTGGGATCCTTCCAAGTCTTCACTCTCATGTGCGTGGGGTGCTTCCGGGCCACATCTGGTGGGTTGGCTCCTATGGCAAAGAAGTCCAACTGCCATAACATGTAAGGTGAAAACTCCTGCCTCCCTGGACCTGTACCATCCTTGAGGAAGACTGAGTGCTCTACATGTAACTCAGAATCTACGTGGTGAATATCTCCCTTGACCCAAAAGAGATCAAAAGGACCTCTTCCTTCTCAGCAGCTCTGCCCAACACACACTACCAAAGGCAGAGAAACCTCACTTGGTCTCTGGAGGTCCTCTGCCTGTGCCAGTGGGTCTCTGTAGGACTCCACTAAACTCATGTTTCTTGTGACTCATGGTAAATGCTGTTACTCTTCCTTCTGCTTTCTCCATCTTTGCTTATGGTCATCGTTTTAGAATTAGAAAAACAAAACAGTGACGTATATAATGTTGCATATTGCTGCCTACCCTGCTGACCAGTATTGCTTCATTCTCATCCTTGCTCTCTCTTAATGGCATGTGGCCATCTCTCCTCCTACACTGAGCAATTGTCACCATTGCAGTTGTATCTCAAGACACCCAAACATGTCCCCAGAAGATCTCAGGTAAAGCAAGTTGTCTGTCGTATAAACTTTTATCCGGCGATAACCAGATGCATCCTGAATGAATAAACAGAACTATGTGTTAATAAAAGTGTTCTTTTGGTGGTTACATCTCACAGTTAAGCAAAGCAAAGATTGGGAAATAGCATGAATTTGGCTACATAATGAAAGATTGGTTTTTGCTTTTCACAATACCTGAAACGTGAGCACCTTGATGCTACAGTGGTGTGATTTAAGTGATTATTAATAACATTCCCCACTAATTAATCTGTATCCTTGGCTGAAAGAGTTATATATGTATATATGTGTGTGTATACTAGCTGAACTGGATCTTTGGAGGTCTCTAGCCCACGCTCCTGCTCAAAGCAAGACTGTCACTGGCACAAAATCAGGTTGGCCGCAGCTTTCTCTAGCCAAGTCTCTACAGCTTCCCATGGAAGGTATTCAGGCACCTCTCTGATGGCCTGTTCCTGTGCTGTATCACTTCCTGAGTGAAACAGGTCATCCTAACATCCATCATCAAGTTCCTAACATACAGTTGATGGCCGTGAAGAGCCCCTGGGTATATCATCTGGCATTACCAAGGCTTTTTGTTCCCCTTTGACAAACTGGCTCAGCTTCCTTGACTTTACATAGGACACATGGGAACGAGTCAAAGCTGTATCAGAGGAGATTTAGACTTTACATTAGGAAGCATTAGCAAGAGTGTGATTGGACACTGGAACAGGCTTCGTAGAGCAGTGGTCAATGCTCCAAGCCTTTTAGAGCTTAAGAGGCATTTGGATAATGCCCTTAATAATTTGCTTTAACTTTTTGCCAGTCCTAAACTGGTCAGGCAAGATGATTCTTGTAGGTCCCTTCCAACTGAAATAGTCCTATGCTATTCTATTCCATTCCATTCTCCTGAGCCAAAAATGGACACCATATTCCAGGATCTTGTGCTCACCAAATGAGGGGATCTAACAATGTCCCTTGGTCTGCTAGACACTCTCCTCCTGACTTTTATCAGGATATACAGAAACCATCTTGTTTTGTTATCCACACCTGTTGCTGTTTACCGGGAGCAGAGAGATGCAGCAACACACAAATTCAGCAAGAGAAGAGAGTGTTTATTAATTTATAACCCCATTTTATATCCCCTAGCCCCATAAGGTGATTGGTCAGTGATCACCCATCTCCTAGGGTGATTGGCTAAAGTCCTACAACACCCATTTCAAAATATTTTTCCAATGTACCATAAACAGAACTTAGCAAGACACCAGGTGTTGGTCCAGCTTACAAAAACCATCCTATTGCGTGAGACAGGCAGGACTCTCACCGAATATTGTGAGACCCTGAGAAAATCCCTCTGCTAGCAGCTTTTCAGCATCCATACACACCTAATCTGGTGTAATGGGGCCTGAGTCAAATCTTCATCACAAGCTGTAGAACATCCTCCACTTACTTTGCTGGATGGGGATCAGGCACTCATCTTTTACTGGCCTCTCCACAAAACCTGACAGCACTGACAGCTGCCCACAGAGCATGAGTTTGAATTCGTCTTCCCTGGGTATCGGTGATTTCCCCTCTGTGGACCAAATGAACACTGTCACCCCACCATGGTTATGGAGAACATTATTTCTCACTGCATTACTTTCAAGCACAGGTACATGGAAAGAAGTTAATTTTAAATCCTTTCTTCCTTGGCAGGTACAAAGCTCCCTGGGGCTGCAACGCCCACGTCATTCCTCAGCGTTTCATTTGTCAAGGAGATGCTGAGAAGTTTCTCTGAGTGGAGGTGGCCTTCTCGGCCGCCTCCGGACACAGTGAGGGGAGGAAACCCTTTACAGAGGGTGTGTTGAGGCAAACAATGGGACTTTCATGCCACGTGGTCACATGCAGGGGCTTCCAGATTTTTACTCTTCCCTTTTTTTTTTTTTTTTCTGTATCTTTATGCAAACCATATATATAGAGATGGAAACAGGTATTTTTCACTGGAAATGTGAATAATAGTGCAAGAACATAAAACTTTGCCATATTTATGGGACTTTCCTCTCCTCTGTGAGAATTTTTCCCTCATGGCTAAAGACCTTTATGAATTAAATAGGTTTGCACCTCCTTCCTAGGAGACATAGGATAATGGAATGTAGTCTTTCAACCAAAAGAAAAAAATAAAATTGCAATTTCATTAAACATTTTCTGACCCTAGCAATTCTCTGATCACAGACCATGACCTCACTAGAGGCCAGACAAAGCAGACTGTGCTCATCAGTCCAGACATCATGGACAACTCTGGAAATGTGCATGTATGTATTATGCACAAAATCCTGTTTGTATTACAAAACTCACTCTTTTGCTCATGGGAACTGTCTCATGTTATGACTGCCATACGTTTTATTGCTAAACTGAGGTGAAATTTCCTTTCTGCAGGCAATAATCAGATGTTTCACTTCTTTTTCTTCCAGTACATAATGAAAAGCTGAAAACTTTTTCCTGAATAGACTTCCTTAATTTGTCTAAGATTTAACTTCAGAAGTGTCAAGGAGCTTCTTTAAAATTTTGACCAAGAAAGAGAAAAAAACTTGATTAGATTAGTTTGAAATCAAGTCAAATTAAGTTGAAATGGCACAATCAAACATCGTTGAAACTAGCCCTATGCATGATTATTCTTGACAAAGACAGTGCCATTCCTCCAAGAATTCAGTTCATGTAAGCAGAATTTCCCTCTAGACGAAAAACATATTTATCAGCAATATTCTAGTAGGATCTGACATGGCTCAAAGTGACGTGTCAAGAGATAGAGACACCCTGAGGTGGAAGTTTTGCATCTCACACTCGGTGCCCTAATCCAGCTTAGCTCTCTGAATCACGCCAGCAGGCTGTGCTGAGCCTCAGTCTGTGGTGCTCATTTTCTCTGCTGTTTCATGTTTTTTAATTGGGTGCCAGACGAGCTGATCATTCCAGCACATGGCAAAGGCAGCAAGTGGCCTGCCTGGAACTAGGCCAATTTCTCTATTAACTCCAGTGAAGAGGTTTCTATTCAGACCAATAGAAGACACTCATGAACTAACTGATCTTAAGCTGCAAGAAATTTCCCTTAGCATTGCCAGCACAAGTTTCCTTTCAGTTACCACCACTGCTGTGTCCTAGACAGTCCCCCTTCCTTTCCATCCTGGCACATTTTGTTATTTTTGTGTTAAAGTTGCACTGATCGTGGTATAACCCTTTGGTCCTGCATGGTTTGCATGCACAGCATGAAACAACCTCTGCTCTGGTGGTCTTGTAATAGACCTGAGAGGTGACACATGAGTTTTCTGAAGCTGAGCACTGAGGCAGGGACCATTGTGTGGCAGCTAGATTTTTAACGACATTTCAGGTGACAGGAATCAAGTACAATTTCCAAAAGCTACTAGATACACTACCTGAGAACCCTTCCAGATGAGCATCACTGCACTAGCACCAAGAAGCAGCATCACATTAACATGGCTGGTTTCCCAAAAGCATAGAAAACCAGTACAAAACAAAGAATAGAGTCCTCTAGAAAAGTTGTGTTTCTTCCCTTCTACCCTGTCACTATGATAAGTTTTATGTTACATGACCTGGGAAGACTTATTATTTCCACACTATGGAAATCTGCTGTACAGAGATTAACCTAAACAACACTGATATTAGAGGTGAAAACATTATTAGCATTAAAGTAATATTACTGAAGAAATATTAATAATAACAACAATAAAAATGGTAGTAATAATAGTAATAACAATTTCTGATGAAATTCTCAAGTGCTTCACAAATAATCAAAGTATCATAGCCCATATTTTCCTGTTGGAAGTTCAAAGCCCAGACAAGCAGAGCATCTGGCCAGTGCAGAATGCATGTTTTTAAACTGTAAACCAGTGCTCTGTCCTTTTCCTCCTCTTCAAGGGCATTTGATGTAGTAACTGTGGCCTCATCTCTCAAAGCAGCCTGTAATCATCCTTTAGCTACACGCCTCATCTGTGTTTATGCCGCGTGCTGCATTCTCCACACCTCTAGTAATCCTCACCGAGTTTTCCTGGAACACCTTCAATTGGACATGCTGCTACAGAGACAACAGAGACATACATACATGACAGCAATTTATACTGGTACTTCACACACTCTTTTCCGTGTAAGTTCAATAAATATCCTTTTGAGACCAAGTGTTCAACAGCCTTGGAACACACAAAGCTGTCCTAGCCGTTTCTGAAAGAACCCTAAGTGACCATGCCCAGCATAGAGGTGAATTGTGCACCCCAATTGCACAAAACAGTGTTGGGCCAGCTGGGGAGTCACAGTCATCCCAGCTTGGGAGGACTGCCCTTAGCTTCCAGACTTGCATGACATGTCATTACGCACTGTGGGTGCCAGGGATTGTGCAAGCAGTGGTGGTGATTTCCAGGAGCAAGATGACTTCCCTACAACGAGAACAACCACTACAATGAGTACTATCTACCCTGCTGGTATTAGCTGGCTGCTGTGAGCAGTCAAGCACAGCTCAAACCCATGAATGAGGAAAGGGATGAAGTGCTTGGTACTCATCAGAAGCCCTCTTTGCGGTGCCGGACATGCAGCTGAGCAGAGGCAGAGCAGAGTTGCTGTAGCCTCCTGGATCATGCCTGTGGCAGCACAGCTGTAGAAAGACATGGAGGAAAATGAAAGAACAAACCAGACACACATATGAGAGCATCCTTTCTATCTTGACTTGCTAGTTCTTTATCTACCAAAGGTCTGTGATTTCTATTAAAGACTATGTTTACTCATTCCTTGTACTGATACCACTTGACCTCAAATGCCCTTCTATTACTTATTCTAAGAACCAGTCCTAGATGATTCAGCAAGGGAGAATTTTCACTTGCATCCCAAAGACTTTAGGTATCTCCTGCAAAATCAAGAGGGCTTGGTGGTCAGATATCACAATGGGAGTTTGGGATTGAGGACAAGGGACAAGAAAGGAATTTGGGAAGACAAGGGAAATGGTGTGACTCAAAACGCTGGTGGAAGGTTCAATGGAAAAACAAACTAGAGGGGTCTGCTAGTCTAGGCAGGAAGGCAGGAATAGCTCTGTGATTCAAGCTCATTCCTTTCCTTCCATGATGTGTGGGAGGCTGCTCTTCTAAAGGCTCAGTGGAACAGGATCCAGGAAACACAAAGACATCTTACACCCAGCATCTGCTCGAAGTGAACACACCCAGACAATATCAAGGTGGTTTTGCTGAAAGCTGGAGAAGTCATTATGATGACCCTCCAGTGGTTTTCTACAGCTTCATTACTTCAAGATCATTGCTTTTCTCAGCAAATGAGATGATTTAGGATATTATTCCCCACTTGCTGTACTTCACAATTTTAGGTAACAGGTAAAGTTTCTGGGAATGACGTGGCAGCCTACATGGCATTTCTGCAAATGAAAGAGTTTTATTGTACATTACAGGTAGCTGTTAAAGCTTTCCACTATAATTCACCTTCCAGCAACTAAAGAGGAGACTTTAATCAATAGTAATTACAAATAAATGGGCATTAGTTCTTCAGATACAGCCAATACCATGCAACTTGTACGTGACAAAGAGACTAGAACACAGGGCGAGATTATTTTGCAGTTTGGGAGAAGCCACATTATTCCTGCTTGGTCCACCTATGACAGCATAAGGGTGGGAGAGAGGGTGTGATTTGTGCCCATCCTCTAGTTCAACATTGTTTAGTAAGTTTTACACAACAAATCTTTTCCAAATACTTCAAGCTGCCTTCCTAAGCCTGCATTGCTAAGATTCTCCAGTTATTTCTGAAAGTCCCGATCCACAGTCTCCAACTTGGTAGTACCAAGACTTTAGGACAGAAAAGAAGCAGCTAAGGAAAAGAGGCTAAAATCCTTCTGCCTGTACCTGGTTTAATTTATCACGTCAGCTCTACAGTCCATTCGCAGTCCATCTGCTCTTCCCTCCAACCTCCCCTGTACCCATTCCCTTCCCACTGTGGAGCTGGGCGTAGCAGAGCCCACCATGGACCTGAAAGGGAAATATGTGACCTTGGGAAGGACAGCTTGGCTCCCAGGTGCCTTGTGGAAGGCCACATCCCTTCTGTCTCACAATATGGTCAGAAGACTTTAAAGTCTCAGTGTTCAATTTACATAATAGTTGCATGTAGCAAGGTGATATTAGATGAGAAACATCAAGTATTTCTATCCTATTTCTTCTCTTTCACCGCAGGATATTTTGTCTAATAGAACTGGTATTTCCCCCAACCTACAGACTCACCTTCCTTCTATTTTTAGATTACCAAGGACAGAGCTTTATTGATCAATGTAAAACCAGAAGTGATTTGCCTTTAACAATTAAATGAGGAAATGTATCAGGGAACAGCCTTTCTTTATAGGAGACCTGCATGCTGCCCATGTCATATCCACCCTGCCTATGTCATATCCACCCCTCCTCTGGCATGCCTCCTGCAAACCTGCTTTCTCCACGCTTATGACTCAAAAATAAAAATATTCTTCCTATTGTCAATGGTAGTGTGTTAATTTATAGGGTTGAAATCACATCAGATTCGCTAATAAAATGTTTCAGAGGCTGAACATTTTGGCAAGTATTACAGCGTGACATCTTTAAGTAACAATGACTTTAGATGAAAGTATAAAAACAAGCTGATGTTTAGCCTGGGAAATGAGATGGGCTTACGACTAGGAGCTTTATGATTAAATATAATTTTGTGATAGGCACAGACTGTCATTTTGTTGAGCAGCTGTTTCTCAGCATTTTCCCCCTATAATACCTTTAACATCAATTATTAACCTTTTGTTTTGCCGTACCAGAGATGTTGCAAGTGGGAAAAAATAATAAGCTGTTAGCAAATTTTGCTTTTCCAAATAATTCTTTGATCCGAGTTTTAAGAAAAAATTTGACTTTCACTGCCTGGTTTCTATATAGGTTAACCTATAACTTCTGCTAGCAACTATAGCTCAGAGTTCAGCTCTGCAAAAGTAATGAGTTTTAATTAGATACAATCTGTCTTATCAGGTAGTCAAAAAGTCAAAAGTTTTGATTATGGCATAGTCACATCCTGTGTCAAGAGATAGTGATCCCTCTAAGAACCACCGCTGTACTCCAACAACCTGATTATTTCATCCACCGGAAATCTCGGCTCTGATGCTCAGTACAAATCATTTCTACCGTTTCCAGAGATTATTGACTCATTGGCTTTGCCCACACAACAGAACTGGGAGATGAGGGCTGTTGCATCACTCTTCCACACTCATGGACATACTACAGCACTTGATGGCTCTCTCTTTCCCCACTTGCATGCCCGCACTTGCAGACCCCTGAGCGTTCGGAGGATGGTGTGGTGTCACCATCTGTCCTGCTCTGTCCTGCAGTGTGGTCACGCACTGAGAGCACACCCACAAACCAGGAACGGTGCACATAGAGGAGCGGTCCTCATCACACAGGTGAGGTTGACAAGAGACCCCAGGGGAAGAGATGAGGGATACAGATGTGTTGACAAGTTTCAGGAATTGACTCATTAACTTCCTTGGTGCTTGAGAAAGGCCCAATTAAGAAGCAGCAAACTTCTGACCTCAGAAATAACATTAGCCTTCCAGAGACTTCTACCTGGAGCCTGCATCGGAGGCCGGGCTGTTCCAACAAGTCTCCTTCCCCACCCACTCAAGATATAATTCCACCTATGAAGCTGACAGAGCAATAGTGCCTTTCAGTGAATTGCTTCATTAACCACACCCTAGCAGCCTTAGCTTATGCTGAGACAACTCCTCTCAGTGCTCTTCCACCATCCCAAACAGGTAGGCTTCAGAGGTGCAATTTCATCCTAATTACACTACTATTTTTACCAAAACCTGTGCGGTATCGGGCCATGCTTTATGGGCCTGTATTCAAGCCTAGTGTAAGTTGTTATCTTAGCTGTGACAGACACACTTTCCCACCTCAGTCTCCCTAAACCTAAATCCTAGTGGTTAACCAACTACCAGCCTCCACTTCCACCATGTCCTTCTGCACAGACTGACCATAAGATTTGGCCAACAGATCTTCCACAGATCTAGTCTTCCCAGAATGTTTGCCCATCCTTCTGCCACACCTACCCACAAAGCCAGATGTGTTCACAGCTGAAGCCTGTCTCCTGATCACCTTAAGCACTCTCCTCTTGTCACAGGAACCTCACTGATCAGTTCACACCAGCACCAGGCTCATATAGACCTCTACATAATGACCCTGGAGTCAAGCAGTTCCCTTGAAAAGTCCTGTCTTATCAATAGTCCCTTTGGTAGTCTGCAGTTGTGTTGGTGCAGTTATTTTATCTTTGTTCAGTACTTGGGTGCTCAGCCCTCTGCAAGTGCCATGAAGTTGTGGCTGTTTGTTGTCCCAGGTTAGTAGGTAGCTAGTGAAAGCTGCAATCCTTCTCTTTGCTGCTTGATATACTCTTCCAGCCCATCACAGAGGGAACTAATTGCCAGTTCCGCAAAGAATTCAAATTATGAGTCTCAAATCAAAATCTTAAATCATATTATGAATCTCAAAGAAAAAAAAGCTCAAAGCAATTGCATTGGAAGACATGCATGAAAACACGTAACTGCCCTGACAGGAGATTTCCCTCTGCACTAATGTCATCTCAAAAAACCCAGGAGGAATTTCCCAGCTTTACTTCAGTCCAAATGGTGCATCTCAGGAATGCACTATTTTTATCTTCAAGGAAACTACAGTTTTCTTCAACATTTTTGGGCATCAGTTCAAGCAAAATAGGCTTAATCTGTCCAGGAAAAGGAAGTCTCAGGAATTGTTCCTATGACATCTGCATTTCATAGGTGCTGAGAGACCCAGAGAGTTAATATTGACAGAGCATTTAAGAGTCCTTCACAGTGAGAAGCCACATAAACACTCAAGATAAACGCTGCACAGAGGTAATCGGATTCTTCTGGCAGTTCTATAAAACTCAGATGATTTTGCTCTTCTGTTCGTTGTTTTTTTTGTTGTGTTTTTTTCACAGATTTTTATATCATCCCTAAAACATGAATCTGTTCAACATTAAATATAGCAAAGCTTAAGTGAGTGAAGGCTTGAGTCAGTCCCTTCTCGTTCACATTAGTGTCACTTCTGCATTTGAAGCCATGACATCATATTTTGTAGAACATGAAAATAATATCCTCTCTCCCTTTGTAATTTCCTTTCCCTCGTCCCACCTCATCTCTTATCCTGGTATGAGGTCATGGGTGTTTTGCACACCATAAGCAGCATTTGTCCACTGAAAGCAGAGGCATATAGGACCTTACAGACCTTACATAGTGTCTCTGGGTTCAATTTGCCTGTCTTGTGTTTTTGGGTTGAACCACCCTTATGAATCACAATGAGCATTTATCATATATTAATTGAAAAGAGCAGCCTATACATTGCAATTTCCACTAGTCTGAAATCACGCACCAGGTTATATCAGATAAATTTAAGGAGAGTTTTGAAAAAAAGAAACATCACCCTCCATTCATCCAAATACGTATCTACATACCTATCAAAAGGCTGACCCTGAGAGGTCACTATCTTCCCAGCAAGAGCTGAACATCTCCTGTATACCTGGCAACACTCCCAGTGTTTATTAATCCCTCTTCAGCAAAAAGGGATAGAGACAGAGAGCCTAACAATCTGGTGTTTCTCATCTTTACAAAGCAGTATTTGGGCTCCACTACCATTAACAAATAAGGATATTTTTTACCGGAGGAGAATCAATAAACAATAAGCAATTCTATCACTGCAAGGTAAACTAAATGAGCTCAAGCTTGACTGATATTAGTGCCTGCATCCTTTTTTCAGTGTCAGAATAATAGACTACAATTTCTCGTCTGTACTTGACATTCAACAAAAAAATACCTGCGGTGAGTTTGTAATCTCTGTGTCAATAGAAGTAAAATTCCTTTGTATTAATGAAAAGACCGTAAGATCACGTAGTCTCACACAGGGCTTTGTAGAGAGGGGGCTGAAACATTAAGATCAGCCTAAAAAAGAAATGCCATGTACAATCTTCATGCCTTTTTCTACCTGTTTCATTTCTGAAATGTGTATTTGCTCCACAGATTTAGAAATGCAAACTTAGAAATGGAGAACTTTCCCATGCTAATTCCATCTGGAACCCCGAAGTTTCTCATGATACATCAGGTTTCTGAGAACTACACTTTTGAGATCAGCTCCTGAAGAACAGACGCACAGAACCTTTAGCAAACCGACTCTCCAGCCTCTGTTGAACCACATTTATTTCTTAATCCCTAATTTCATTCAAGGCAGGGTAAGAGTTTTGTGTGGGCAAGCAGGTTCCTTAGAATTGCAGCCAACAGAAAGGGTGTGTTGGAGGGAGGGGAAGGGCGATACAAGTGAGGAGTCTCCCATGCCAAGTGCACATGACAGCAGTGAACAACCTACTTGGGGATACTCTTCCACAACGCACCCGGGGAAACTGTAGAGGTATTAGTCAAATGACCAGGTTTCTGGAAAGGACAAATATGTGGGCTGAAAGGCTCAAGTCAGGAAGTGTGTAATTAGTACTTTTCAAAAGAAGGAAGCAGGTTGAGAGTGGCCTCCTTCAATGTGGCCGCCCATCCTCTGCTGCTCATTAAAGATATATCCACACCACTCTGCAGCTAGAGCAGATAATTAGCTATTTATAGCTACATAGCTATACCTGGCAATTAACTCCATCTGTTTTCTCCCATTGGAGCTATGACAAGTCAGCAGTACCAGGAAGCCACGATACTCATTTCCAGAAGTGTCCCAGCACTGCCTGCTGTCTGCTGCCTGCAGCTGGAGATCTACAATGAGGGCATTTCCACAGGCATGTCCCGAATCTCCCCAGCCCTGGTGCAGATGGAGATGTAGGGGGCAAACATGTACAATGCTTCTCTCAAACGTTCCCTTGGCTTCCAGCAATCAGAGGACCAAGGGCTTCCTGAGACACAAATTCTGCGTTCCCACAGATAACTGCTCTTAGACATATTTAGTAGGTGCTTGAACCCATGTAAATTTTCAGCATACATAAGATCCTACTGAAAGGAATTCTACAGCTTAAATGTGGTGGTTGTTGGGTTTTTGGGACCTCGCTCTTGCTCATTTAGATTTTCAGTAAGTGCTAGGAGCCATTCTAGCATTAATTTAATTGGTCCAGGTAATGGTGGCCATAAAAACCTGGCAGTGAAGGCTGATCATAAAAATTATGCTCAGGTTCCTGTGATGTTTATAGAACCCAGTGTGAACCAAGCTGTAGATGTTCACTACAGAAATACCACTTGTAAAATTCAGGTCTGCTGAGGATTGGGCATCCTGCCCACAACCAGAGAGAGAAAAGGGCCCCTCTGGGGTTTCTTCTTGTACAGTTATTAATTACATTCTCTCCATCCAAACAAGTGCTTGCTAACACCTTTCATGCAGTGACAGGCCACAGGTCAATAAATCTCAAAACTCACAGGAGGTCAGCTGCTTCTCGTGGGCAAGCTGCTGGCGTTGGCAGAGTCCTTCCATCCTCCTGGCATGGACACACACACAGGTGGCTTTTCTCTCACCTCCTATCCACCAGCCATACAGCAGCATTGCAGCCCTTGAGCTCTGGTGAGCTCATGCCACCTTCCAGCTGAGCTCCCAGTACCTCTCCAGTGAGGCCCCGAGGTGGCCACGCTGTACCGAAAGCAAGTTCTGCCTCCAAGGTCCATGCTAAGGAGTCATGGTCCCATCACATGTCTACTGCAGGGCTCTTATTGCTTCTCTTTTGCTCTCACACATATCCTAGGACAGAGGATTCTGGCTCACTGTCTGGGGAAGGAGACCTCTGAAAGACGTGTGGGTGAAGGGTACTGGAGCTCTGCTTGAACATTTACCTGATGGGGTATGTTCCATAAGGACTCTGCCAGAGTGAGCCATAAAGCTATGAGAGAATGACATGAAGGCAAAATATAACATAGGTATGGCAGGAGGTGTGTAAATGAAGAAAATACATCCCACTGTTCATTTCAAGAGAAAAACGGAGTCAGGTCAGCACTGGGAAATACTCAGTACATGAAGAGACATTAATTGCTCTCAGATGCAAAAGCTGAAGTTTACGATCTTACCACATGCACCGAAGAACGTGAAGACCCTGAGGTCAATTTTTCTGACTTCTCTTTCCTGTCTCTGCTCTTGGCCAGGGCCAGATGACTGAGATGAAGTCAAGTGTGACCATCCTGACTTATGCAATGTGATATTATATCCCAAGTCAAGTGATCCTTCCTTTTCAGCATAAAGAATGATCTATTCCCAAAGTGTAAGCATTAAAAGCCTGGTTTTAATTTTCTCTGCACTTACTCAATCAGAGTTATTCCCTCTGTGGCCCCACAGCCACCTCTCTGTTTGCTGTACCACTGAGCCAAGCCTGATGTCAGAACCTTTCCCTTTGTGACTGGGTTATTCAGCCCCAGAGAAAAACTGCAGCTAAATCATGAATACTGTGGAAAAGATTTGGATCTGACACAAACCTTCCATTATGAACTTCCTCGGAGCACATCTAGAAGAGACCTCCCTAAGTTTCTGCTTCATCATGCAAACAAGTCTTTCTCATTGAGCTTTGATGGAAACTATCTGAGGATTGCTTCCTAATTTGCTCTCACATTAAAATGTTCCTGCAGGCTTTGGGGATGCCCCTGTGGTTTGCCAGAGCAGGAGCCAGGGCAGTGGTAGAACTGGCACCTTGGCTCTGCTCGGCTCTAGCTCCATTTGTGTGCCTGGCACGCAGCCACGCCACTTGGCACACCAGCAGCATCGTGTCCCAACATTTCAGCCATGCCCGGGGCTATTTGTGAGACTCACTGTCTATGGGAGCAGCAGGTCTTGTCTGAGGAAACATGGGGCTTCCCTACAGGGAAAGAACACAACTCCTACACCCCAGCTTTTTATGGTGTGCACTTCACATGCCAGTGGCAGCCGAAAACTTGAAGCCCTGTCTTAAAAGTGAAACAGGAATCACTCTGAAGCGTGCTTTGGCAGATTGAGCCTCAAGGGTTTGAGAGCACAGTGTCACCACTGCCCTGCTCAGGGAAACCTGGAGCCTGAAGCAAGTGAGCTGCAAGATCCCCTGGTCCCATTGCTCACCCTTGGCAGTTTCTGGGCTGCATTGTTCCTGAGGAGGCAATAGGGAAAAGAAAAGTCCATCTGTGCTGTATGAAAGGTATGAAAGAAGGTAATGACAAAGTCTTTCTTCCCGCATTCCACGCCATATAATCCTTTCCACGAAATAACCAGGAACTGCACTGTATGATCAGATTTTCTTCATTTGTTTGCGTTTGCCATGCAGAAACATGCATCACTGATGCTGTTTCGTGTATCCTCAGCAACTCTCAATCTTCAGACAACAATAGCTGTGGTTTGCTTCTGATAGACCAACAGGCATGTAGAGCAGGGAGTCTGGTGCAGAGCAGAGCCAAGAGCTCTGCTTCATTGGATCATTTGCTAGGGACTGTCAACAGCAAGGAGGAAAACAAAGCCCTAGATCACAAAGAGAATACTTTACAGAGCCAGCTTCCTTGTATGCACTGAAAGAGATGGGAAAATGTCCAAATATATCTTGTACTCAGTCCAGGAGAGAAACCTTATACAGTTGATCTGATTATATTTCCCGCTGATACTGTCTCTTCCCTAAACAGCCTCATGAATGGGGAGCAGAGTTCAGACTTTGCACCTGTACACAGGTACATCGTGTGAATCTCACCTGAACAGTGGGAAAGTACATCCTTAACTGATATGCTCTGTTTTCTCCCAGTGATTTCAACTTATCTGCACCAGCATGATCACAAGTAGAGCATCTGCCCCACAGTATCTCTTTGAAAACCTTGCCTGCAGTTTGACTGAGAATACTTTTCTCAATGGTGTAATCAGCTGGGCTATCCCAAATGTAAATGATAAATTATCTTTCTGGGTGACAGCACAAGGATTTCCACTGTTTTTTTGTTTGTTTTTTTTTTTTAATTGTGAGCTTTCCTCCTTGTCTCTGACTATTTTCTAACCCTGGGAAATTCACTGGGAGAAAAAGTGTTAGGAAAAGTTTAGAGTGTTATGCCTAGGGAGAAATTCAGACAGTAAAAGGGTTTCAGATCACCAGAAATTAATTTCCAAGAGAATAAATCACCTCATGCTGCTGAGCTGTAACAAGTCCTAAGTCAGTGCTGGAAGCAAAATACCTTGGTCAAATGCAGAGAATTCTCCTAGATAAGAACTCAGGAGCCCTGCACCTGACTCTTCTGGCTTTAAGAGAGATTTGAAGAGACTAAGGTAGAGACTACGGTGTTGAGTTGGTTCTTCCCTGTGTCATGCAACAGTCTTATCCTGAAGTCATCTACAGGCTGTACATGTTAATCCCACTTGGGCTCCAGTCTTGGGCAAACCAAGTAGTCTCACTGGTGATAAATCTATCAACAGACCAGAGGATGACTTCTTCCAGGGTCTACATCCCACAGGGACCAAGCTGGATTTTGGTCTCTTTGCTCAGTACATTGCATCAAAGTTCTTCTAGGAGACCTTGCTCCCTTACACTCTTCTTACACTATCCCACTTTGCCTAGTGCACTCAGAATAAGAAGTCTGGTACAGCACCAAGTATTATTTGCCTGTGTATTATTTGTCTTTCTCTCCTTGAAGTAAAGGCAGAGGAATGAAGAAAGGGCACCAAAAGAGACCAAAGCTCTGGTATATGTCTCACCTGGGGTCTGGTTGCTAGGAAAAAACCTCCAGGCAGCAGTAGTAGCAGGTGAAGCAGTTCAGCAAGGCAACAAATGTGGCATCCAATGCAGCCACTTTAAATTCAAGAAATTCCAGGGTTTCTACATCATGCGTACAAGCACCGTGGTTTGCCACAGCCTATGCAAGGGCATAGACCAAGTTTTGCCCTGAAAGTCTCTCCTGGAATCCCCTGTATGGAACAGCCCCTGTCTCCTCCACAGCCACAGGCTGGAGCCAAGGATATGGTAGCAGCATCCCCTTGGGCCATGACATTCCTTCTGACACCATGGGAGTACCACCCAGCTGATCGTTTCACTTTGTGTGGGAGGGAGGGAAGTGTTTACAGGTCGTGCACCATAGGGCAGGAGGATTTCAGCAGCAGAGAGGTGGGAGGTCACAGCAGGGACACAGCAGCTAGAGGTGAGGAACCATGCTGAACCCTCCCAGTCCTTCCCATAAAGTCATCCCCTAGCAAGGGGCAGATAGAGGAGCTGGTCTCCATCTCTTGTCTGGTGACAAATCCAGTCTAACTGGGTAATATTTCCACATAGAGACCAGCTACATTCTAATTCTGCTTATTGGTGGTCAGGAGTTGTGTATGAGTAATGACTGACCTGAAAAGCCCCTCCTGACACATACCCATACCTCACCACGCCTATGACAAAACCCTCCTGCAACTCCTGTGCACAAGGGTGGACATGGTTCCTCTTCCAAGGCAGTGCTGGTCATGCTAAGATGAGCGTCCCATCCCTCTGCCTTCCCTCCAACCCTGCTGTTCTCAGCAATCACAACCAGCAGCACTTGAGTTTATTGCTTGTCCCTGGGCTGACCGTGGTATATAGAAATTTCCACACCGCTAACACTCCCTGCTTTCACCGTTTCCCTTGACCCAGGCCATGGGCTGTCGGAGTCAGTCATTGCCCCTTGCTCCCCGTGCAGCCTGGTGCTCAGCTGCAGCGAGTACAGTGCTGGAGGGTGCAGGACAACTATGGTAAAGCACAACAGGGAACCACCACCGAGTATGTGCCAGCAACCAAGAGCCACAGCACTGAGGCAGCAGCGGCAAGAGGGAGGGATGAAATGCGAACCTGGGAAGACACAACTGGTACTGAGAGTGCTCAGCACCAGCTACAGTTTATCTGTGCTGCAGCTCTGTACCTATGATGTCTCTGGTGGAAGACTTCAGAAGATCTAGCGAAACGCTGAGCAGGAAGATCAAGAGGAGCAAATATCATGTGCTGAGTCCCCCTCTCCTCCCAGCTGAAGGATGCTCTGTGCTTTGTCTTTCTAAGGGGGATCTCACAGGATTCATCTGAAAATGGTGCAGATAGAACATTAGCCATTCTGAACACAGTGAACAAAAAGCCCTTTGGAAACTCTTAGAAAACGTGTGAAATGGTCAATGCTTTTTCTGCTATTTCACTGCAATCTTAAATAACTAAACCCACAGCCATTACCCAATGTGGACAAGGAGTGAATAAAGATGCAGTATGCTAAGTACCTTCCACACTAAAGACAGAAATATCTCCAATACCATCCATGTCTATACTATTTTCTCCTCACTTTATATATGATACAGCTTTCTTGGCCTCAGACAAAATGCCCTTACAGATATCTTGTGCAAGCATGTGGAAAGAACAGAAAGCACTAGAGAAAGAAGAGAAAACTCAGCAGCAGAGAGGTGGCAGGCCCCAGTGACAAGCTGTTTCTTTGCATGTCTACTTCCTTTCATGCTTTTTCTTCTCTTTAAGATAATCTCTTAAGTCACATATATGTAACACCACAGTAAAACATCTCCCCTTTAAATCTTGTTAAACTACAGAGGTGAGCAGGACGGTCTGAGGTTCAACAAGGCCAAGGGCTGGGTCCTGCACTTGAGTCACAACAACCCCCTGCACTGCTCCAGGCTGGGGGAAGAGTGTCTGGAAACTGCCCAGCAGAAAAGGACCCTGGTGGGTTAGCTGACAGACAGCTGAAAATGAGCCAGAGAGTGCCCAGGTGTCCAAGAAGGCCACCAACATTCTGGCTTGTGTCAGCACTGGTGTGGCCAGCAGGACTACGGGAGGGATCATCCCCCTGCCCTGTACTGGGTACTGGGGAGGCTGCCCCTTGAATACTGGGGTCAGTTTTGGGCCCTGCCTGTACCCTGCCCACACCAGCCCAGCTCCATTCATGGGAAAGGTAAGACTGTTGTGTCATTGAAGGTCATTCCCTGTTCTGCAGCCAGGGAATGGCTGGGAAGTGCTCCAAGCAGGACCCCAGTGCTGGCATGGGAGGTCTGCAGACCAGGGTTTATTCTGGCTGCTCTAAAGCTGCCTTGCTGAGCCATCTTGGGCGAGTCACATCCTGGCAAATATAAGGCACACTATGTGGCAGATGCACCTGTGCTCTGGAGAGGAAAAAGAAATTTCTCCTTCCTTTCTTGGAATTTTTAAGAACATCTCAGCTTGGCTCCATGAGCTCTGCAAGAGCATGAACCTGTTCCCACCTCAGCAACCTGAGTCTCCAGCTACTCATCCTCTTCCAGCCAAGGGTTTGCAGGTCACACACACTACTGCAAGATATCTCAGGACAATAAAAGCTCTTATGAGCTCTTATAGCTCAGAACTGACTCCACTGGAATTCCCTGGAAAATAAACAGAAATGAACTCCAAGGGATTTGCTGGCTTACAGAGTGGGGATTTCTGTGGGTGATTGCTTGTAAGGCACATGCCTTGAGTATATATTAAGCATTTTGTGGCACTTACAATGAAAAGAAAATTAACTTTGACACTCATGGCCAAAATACTAGCAGTAGTTTTTTTAGTATTCTGCCTTAGAATAAGCAACTGGAGCCTTGGGGGGGGGGGGGGGGGGGGGGCAAATCATGTCTCTGCAGAGTACTTCCACAGAAATATGAGTTTTTCTTCTACTGATCTTAGCATCACGTTCCCACCCATTCCATTCTTTCTTTTGTTGATAAATGGAGCTGTGCCTGCCCTAAAATCCGTTCTGGGTGCTGTAAAAAAAAAAAAGACAAGTCCTTGTTCTCAAGGTTTGACAGCCTAAGGAGGCTTGACTGCCCAGGGAGGTGGTGGAGTCACCATCCCTGGAGGTGTTTAAAGAACGAATAGATGTGGCACTTGAGGATATGGTGTAGTGGTTAGAGAAATGCTAGGACAAAGGTTGGACTTGATGACCCTGGAGGTCTTTTCCAACCATAATGATTCTATGATTCTATGATTCTATGATTCTATGATAAGTGAAAACAAACAACAAATTAAAGAAGGAAACCAAGTCAGTCACTAGCCTAAGGTCACAAAGGAGTTCTGTGGCTTGGCTTGGAGCACACATCCTTCGGTGCTTTACTAGTTCTCTTCTCCCATCTCCCTAAACCATACTGGGTTTCACTATTGTTTTCTCCTTCACACTTTGTCCCTCCCTGGCCTATTCCCTATCCAGGCTGCTGGCAAAGATCCCATCATCCCTACTGCTGACAGCCTCTTTCATCCTTACTGGATAAATTACACATTCTGCCCAAGCACGACTTTTAGCTTTCTAGTACATCAAGAGCTGCACTGGACTATTGTAATGGGAAGATTTCTAGCAGTGTTATCAAAGTGCAAGTGATAAGAGCTGGGTGAATTTTACTGGTAGCCAGGGGGGGAGGGCAAAAGGTTGCAGACAGATTGAGATATGAGAAAATATTTTCCTGTCATTGATACTGTTTTGTAGTAACACAACTGTGAACTGTTTTTTCTTGGGGAGGTGAGGAAAACCAAACCTTGTTGCTCCCTTATTAAAAATCAAGTAAGTTCCCACACAGTTTCTCTACCCAGTGAAGAAGGAGAAGTTTCTGCCCATCAGTGTCTGTGTGTATATAAACTGGTGTCCTGCTTTCAGCTGGGATGGAGTTTTCTTCCTAGTTACTGATTCAGTTTGGGATTTAATGAATCCAAGGATGTGTTGATAGCATTGTTTTTATGAATCCAAGGATGTGTTGGTGCTACAAACAATATCAATCCTGCTACCAACAATATCAGAGTTGCTATTTACAGTGTGAATGCTGATAACACACTGATGTTTTTAGCTGTTGTTAAGTAGTCAAGGACTGTTCAGCATCTCATGCTCTGCCAGTGAGAAGGATGAAGGGGCACAAGAAGTTGAGAGGAGACACAGTTGACACAAGCTGACCAAACGGATATTCCATACCATATGACATCATACCCAGTATACAAACTGGAGGGCAAGCTGGCATGGGACTGCTGCTTGGGAACTGACTGGGCATCGGTCTGCGAGTGGGGATCAATTGCATTGTACATTGTATATTCTAATTCTATCATCATTATTATTATTACTATTTTAATTTTCTTTCTTTTCTGTCCTATTAAACTGGGTTTATATCAACCCACAAGTTCTGCTTTTTTTTACCCAGTTCTCTTCCCTGTCCCATTGGGTGGGGGGATAGAGCGAGCAGCTGTGTGGTGCTCAGTTGTGGTTAAACCACAACACAAAGAAAGTTTCTGTTTTGATGAGAACCATGGAGGGGTTTTTTTGGGAAAAAAAAAAATTCCAATTTCAACAATCCGGATAAGTCTACATGGCAACATCTCCACTCCACCTCCGGACTCCTGCCAAGGTCATCCTAAACCCTGCTGGGGACAGCAAACAGAGGGTGGGCTGCTGCTGTGTGGCAAGCAGTGAACACACAGCTACTGCATCTCCCAGCAGAAGGAAGCTGCTTCCAGCTGAACTTCAGCTCCTGTCTGAGCTTCTTTCTCCTAAACCAGGTGCTGAGCATCTCCTGAGGTTGCCAGTAGGCTACAGGCCCTTTTAATCAGAGGTAGCAACTACCAGTACAGTAAGATGGCATGAATTTTTCCCAAATGCAATAAAATCACAGCTCTTCCAAGTATTGATAACAGGCTCCTGTGAAAGCACAGTCAAATGCATTTGGAGAAGACAACCCTCACAGCTGCTGAACACCCTGTTTCAGGCCTGAACCTGGACTGCGTGGTGCGAAAGGTACGCTGAGCAACCTGCAGCCCACTGCAAATCCTGCTAAAAAAGTCAAAATGAAGTAACATTTCAGAGAGCCAGACCCCTTCTTGGGGGTCACTCGCGATACTGCCTCTTTCCCTAAAAGACTATTCCCGTTTGTCCAGGGGCTGTGCTGAAACCGCTGGGCTCCAGGACGTTCTTTGCCACTCGCGCTCGCTCTCGCTCTCCCCCTGCTTCTCACTTTCACTCCCATTGGTTTCATGTTCCTTTACCATGCGGAAAAGCTTTCAAGCTTATCCAGCCCAGCAGCAGGGTTGATCCTGGTTCCACCCACTGGGACTTTCCTAGCTTCCTTCTGCACAGCGAGGGGGAAAAAAAAGGCGGACGGAGGCACACAGCGGGCACCTCGTGGGGCTCGGGGAGCCGCGGTGCTCTCGTTCCCCGAGCTAGGTTTCTATTGTAGGCGGCGCATTCCTTGGGAGGGAGGGTGTGTGTGTGTCGGTGCCTTCCCACACTCGGGGCAGCTCTTATTTAATGGGGGTCTCCATGCAGGGCAGACGCCAGAAGAGTTTTTGGCCGTTCCCAGTTCTCATCCAGGAACAGCAGCAGCTCGCCTGGCAAGCGTCGGCATGGATCGCTTGGCCGAGATAACTGTGGAGGAGTCGGCTCCTGGGACCAACCAAGCCTCCAGGATGCACCTCAGGGAGGATTTGAGGAGGATACGGTGCGCGGTGCTGCTGTGCCTGCTCTCCGTGCTGGTCCTCATGCTGCCCACTGCCTACCTGCTGGCTGGAAACCTCAGAGCTCCCAGCTCCTGTGTTGGCCAGGTAAGAGATGACGGCTGATTTCTGTCTCACGGCGCTGCGAGGGGGAGAGCGTTGCGTTCCGCGTCTCCAGGCTTGGGTTTGTTTGGTTCTTTTGTTTTCTTTATGAATTTCTCATGTTTAAGGGAACTCGAGAAAGTCGCTGTTACATTCCTTCTTCCTTACGTGGAGTAAAGCTGCCTGTGATTTATCACTGTTTGGTCTTTGAACTGGTGGTTTCTCTGTTCCTCTTGCCTTAATTTCACTAAGGTCACGGTACTAGGCAAAGCTTAACCACTTTTATTGACATACTGCAGGACATGCTAAAAAAACTCGCTATCTGATGGAAACCAGCGTGTCTCCGCTGATTTCAGCCACATTTTGATGCTATGGCTCATTTTCCTCCCTTCTTTCAAGTTAATTCAGACTTCCCCTCCAGTATCCTATTTCAGTTAGCATCTGGCAACTGCACTGCTGATGTCAGTGGGTCAGCACCCATCATTCCTCACTGGGCAGAGTGCTGCAGCTCTCGGATATCATTAATGCAAACTCCTACAGAGCTATGATTTGAGACAATTAAGGAGTCAAACCCTAAATTTCACATGCCATTTTTAACCCTCCATCAAAACTTTCTCTAGATCCAGGGATCTTCTCACCTCTTCTCCTTTGACAGGCACCTAAACTCACTTTGCTCTTAGCTATACAAGCTTTCTGGTGTGGCTGCTTCAACTGCTCTTTTCTGCAGACAGTGTCTTTTCAGTGGTGCCCAGTGACAGGACAAGGGGCAACTGGCACAAACTGGAACACACAAAGTTCCACCTAAACATAAGAAAAAATTTCTTTACTTTAAGGATGTCCAAGCCCTGGCCAAGGCTGCCCAGAGAGGTTTGTGGATTCTCTGCTGGAGAGATTCCAAACCTGCCTGGACACTGCTCTGCTGGGCCCCTGCTCTGGGTGCCCCTGCTGGATGGAGCAGGGGGGTGGCACCAGATCATCTCCAGAGGGCCCTTCCAACCCACAAGGCTGGGATTCTATGCCACCCCACTCCTTTGCATATCAGGCTGCAAATAAGTACTTATTTCCACAGTAGATGCTGAATTCAGCAGGACTGCCCCATGCTAGCAGGATGTATATGTGCATATAAATCCAAGGAATTAAGGTTCGGGTTTTACCTTCAGGTCAGAAATTCCCCAGCTGATTAGTCTGCTTGTTACACACTCACTTACAAACAGCAGAAGAAAGTGGGGTTAAGTAAGTGGCCTCGAAGGCAGATTTCTGACCCTGCAGACCTATAGCCTGCGGATGTTTAGGGAGCGTGTCAGCCATACCCAGGGCTGCGTGCCTGCGTGCTCCGCTGCACTTTGACGCGCTAGCCCCTGTTTGACCTCAAACCTGTGCAGCTGGCATCTCGCACCCAGGCGATGCCAGCTCCTGGGTGCAATACCTTTGGTCTTATCTGGTTATTATACCTTTGTGCACAGCTAGAAGGAGGTGCAGCAGCCCTGAGCAGTACCTCGGGCTGTTCAATCTGATGATTTCTTGCACATCTGAAAGTGTGTGTCTCTCTGTGCTGACTCTGCTACTGCTAGTGAGGCCAGCAGAAGAGGCTACATGTGGAGTTAAGAGGCTCTTTCTTTGGCCAGTCTCAGCTGCATTACTCTTTGTGTCCCGTGAGGTTATACAGAGCAGAATGTTTCAGTTCTCAAAACAGTCTTAGAGTGAAATGATAATAAAATGCTAAGCTTGTTTGATTGGACTAATGCATTCCTGACTCTTGACCCTGTTGGCAGAGTTAGCAGAGGAAAGTATTTTGATTGAGTGGGTTTGGCTTCTTAAGAGGAAATGTGCAACGTAAGCCAATAGATTTGCTCTAGCCCAGGCTACACTAGGGTATGTTTCCATGCATATTCTCTGAATTACTAGCGCGTAGTATTCCCACAATGATGTAACAAGGTGATCAGATGAGTTACAGCCTCCACGAGTCCCAGTGAGGAAGAGAAAAAAAATCACTGGGGCTGGCCAGCTGCCTGCTGCCTTCGTGCCAAGCCCAGTGGGTGGGGTGCCCAGCTACAGTTCAACTGGATCCTGGAACTTTTCATTCACTCTGACAGTGACCGGCTGTATCACCAGTGGTATCCAGCCAGGAGGTGCCAATTGCTGGATTTGTCTGCCTGTGTAGGTTTTGGCTGGTTCCCCAAAGAGCCGTGTCATGGGCCGAGACCAGGCGCTCAGTTGTATAGCTCTGCATGGCTATAGAGTCTTTCAGTCTGTGGGAATGTTTCTTGGCTTAAAGGCGCTCAGGAAATCGTCTTCTTGCATTTCCTTCAGCATTTGAAGTGTTAGAACTGGATTGATAAAAGATGCCTTCTTTGCATGCCCCCCTGGATAGCCTGAATCGGGAGGACTAGGTTGAGAGCAGATGCATGTGCTAGAGCTCTCCGTGCACTGGTTTTGGGGTGCAGATGCCCTGGGCACACTGGGAGCAAGTTGGCAGACCCGAGTTTGCACCAGATGCACATTCACTTGCTGATCCTTGGAGCAGAGAGCCCACGGGAGCAGTCCTCTCATTGCCCCAGGACCAGAGCTCAGCCCACACATGCCAGGTTATCAACTTCTCCTGCACTGGGGACAGTCCTGGGAGGAGGGAGGGACTCCACAGCTGAGCAGGTGAGAAGCAGATGTAGTAAACTCCTGAGCCTGTCCTTCCTGGAGCAAGGAAGCCTGGGAAAGTTTGTGCAAGAGGGGTGTGCCTCTTCGATTTGCCTGTGGAGTAAGGCAGTTTGTTCATCTCTGCGTCTGTGTGGGTGCAGGTAGTGTCACATTTTGCCTCTGAAGGGATACAAACTCACTTTTTCCTCTGGAAATATCCCTTCCTGAAAAAAGCAGGGTAAGTTATGTCACTTCAGCAACACATGTGAGCAACCGGTTCTCTCTCCCTCATGGTGTAATGTGTCTTGGGTGAATAATTCCAGTCTGATGCTGGTTTCCTTGGACACCTTCCAGGCTCACTATACTGCTTCCTTTTCGGAAACAAAAGTCACTTTCGTTTGTGCTTCAAGGCAGAGCGAGGTGAGAAGACAGGGTTCTTTAAACAATAACACATGACTCCTGTCATTAGCAGGAAATCCATAAAAGGCTCTTCCTCCAGAGGAAGAGCCAGGGCTGCTGTGCATGTTTCCCCAAAAGGAAGCCAGGTTTCAGCCTGAGTGTGCAAATCTCCCAAGGGAACAGCACAGCAGCCAGGAAAGCATCTCTGGCTATCTTAATAACCACCTCAGCTAGCCCAGTACAGCAGAGCATCCAGCCCTGTGGCCTGGAGATGTTGGTACTTGGGTTTGTTTTTGTGGTGTCCTTGGCATGTCAGGACCAAAGGGAAATTCCAGTACCTGTTCACACGATTGCACGTGAACCTATGTGCTGCGTCAGCCTTGCAAATGGAGAAGGGAGCTGCTGCAGTACAGGAGGGACTTTAAAGTCCTAGCGCGTCTCCCCAGCTCCCATCCAAAAGGAAAAAAGCCATAAAGCTAGCCACAAAGCTCAGGAAAGGACTGCCAGAATCACAGGATGTTAAGGGTTGGAAGGGACCTTGAAAGCTCCTCTAGTCCAACCCCCCTGTCAGAGCAGGACCACCTAGAGCAGGTCACATAGGAACACCTCCAGAACCATAACTCACGCACAGCCAGAAGCCCTAAGAACCTGAAACAGCTTCCTGATCTATAGGGAAGGAGAAATGCCTTGGGAAGAGCCGTGACCATTGTACCTAAGCCCTGCTGTGAAGGATTCTCCTTCCGAAAGCCAGCAGCAGTAAATCTCCTGACTGGACACTGCTGTTTGATGCACGTGGTCCTTGTGGGCAGAGAAACCAGTGAACACTTGCCCTGGGTACTGGGCAGTATAGTCCAGCCACTGAGGCCAGTTTTTACTAGCACAGGGTAGACCCCTACCAAAAATGCCCAGCAGGGGCCATGCAGCACCTCTGGAGCTGGCACAATTGTGGGTGTATCAACCATGTAGAGCCTGCAGAGAACCTGCCCGTAAACTAGCATTTTGTACTAAGAATGGTGTGGATGGTGTGGATGGGGGTGCTGGGGAGATTTTGCTTCTGACTCTTTCTGCCTGCAGTGCCAAGCTACTTTTCCCCAGCAGTTCTCTATTGGATAGCCTTGATCCTTCCTGGAGGTGCAAGAGGCAAAACACCTGAACTGGGCATGTTCAGCCCCTCTTCTTACCTCTAGCAATACAGGGCTATAAATGCAGTGGGGCTTTTGGGTATTCTTGGTATCAAAAAACTGCAGAAGCATTTTGCACACTGCAGCCTGCAGGGTAATGAGAGCTGCCTGTCCAAGATGTTGTTTGTCTGCAAGTCAGCTGTAAGGTGGGGTTTTCAGCATCACCCAGTGCTGGTTAACAGTCTCTCCACAGTAACCAAAGGGAAAATTGCAGCCATACCGTGACCTTCTCAGAATCACAGCTAAGCAAGGAGGGAAAAGAGAGAAAAACACCAATTGTGTAAATGATCTCTCTACTGTCTCATGCTGCTTCGCTTTCCCTCACCACCTCATCTGCACCATCAATGTGCAACACCCGTGCTATTTAGAATGCATATTACCAATACCTGTCCATTATGTAGCATTGACTAGTGCAAAAATACCTTGTGTCGAGGTTTTAGATTTGTATCTTTATCAACCAGCACAATTATGGAACAAAAATCTCCTCCCTTTTCCAAGCAATGGAGTAACTTCACACCTTGAAGCTCCTGCTGCATCCACTGCACCACTCTGTCCTTCAGCATCTATGGACACAGCTCCTGTGCCTGGAGTTTCTATCTGGCCTTATTTGGAAGCAAGTAAATTGAGGTTGCATAAAAACCTTCTCCTCAGTTTTTAGTCAAAACCATTTTGTTATTTTTCACAAAGCAGAAGAATTATTCTTGATATCCTTCCCATTTTCCCATCACCTCTCTGCATTTCAGCATCTGAGTTTATACAACTTGTTCAGCAGAAGTTAGGCTTTAAGTACATAAACAGTCCTACTGAAGTTACTTGATTTAATGTAGGTTTGTGATTGATTTGTAGCTCATTGCAGTACTTAGCATCGTTAGAAAACATGTCACTTGATAAATATGTAGGAAGTGTCACATAAATAATGGTGTAAATGTACTCGTGTGCGTGCACATCTGGCCAAAAGCAAGGGGGAATGTTGGAGGAAAATCTTCCACATCAATCTTGTGCTTCCCACCAGGGGAAGGACAAAGTCACCTGGCTGTGCCTCTGTGCCACATCAGAAGTGTAGTCATGTTTAGGCACCACAGCGAGCAGGCAGGACCTTGGAGAAAGTCATTAGTCAGAATGAAAGGCCCAGACACCTCACTGACAGCGCGACGCCGTCTCCCCGTCAGCCACACACTGGGCTTTCCCACCACTGTCTCTTGCAGATGACATTTCCCGCAGAGCAGCAGACTCCTGCGGCTGGGCTATAGATGTGTGTGCAGGTGGGGAACAGGGGGCACACCAACAAATTGCATTTTGCCCTGCAGTTTTCCTTCTGTTTTTTTTTTTTTCCCCCTTCACCCCAACGCACTGGAGCAATTACTTTAGAAATTACATTTTTCTTTGGATGTTTACTGCCAGTTATACATTAAGAAGTACTTGGTGCTTACTACAGTAGCTTGCATTCCCCAAACCCAGGCAGCCTAATGCTACTCCCACAAGCACTCTCCTTCCCCTGGCCAATACAAATCGTCTATTTTCTACTTTTCCTGAAGTTGTTGTGTAGGACACATCCATCAGGACACAGCTTCAGCATCCACATGCTAATGCGCTTTCAGCCTGGTTTCTTTCAGAAATGTTCACGAGATGGTTCACTGCAAGCTGATCAGCGGCAGTTTATTTAATATATTTGTTGTAGCTGTCCATAAAACACACCAGAGCAGAGTGCTTGTGTTGGGTCTGCCTGAGCTGGAGTTACTTTTCCCCCCAGCAGCCCTCCCCGTGCTGGGCTTTGCACTGGGAGCTGGAAAGGTGCTGAGCACACCCCCGGGTTGTGGCTCCTGCTGAGCGGGGCTCGCTCGGCACCAAGGCTGGTTTGCAACATTCCCCCTGCAGTGGGATGGGGGGGACAAGATCTTGGGAGGGGACACGACAGGGACAGCTGACCCAAACTGACCAGAGGGATATTCCACACCCTGTGACATCTTTTGACCTAGAAAAGATAAAACCAGGGGAGGAGGGGGGGCGTTTGGAGCCCTGTTTCCCAAAAAGGGCCAGATATCACCTGCTGATGGGAAGTAGAAGAAAAAAAAAATCTTTGTTTTCTTTTGCTTCTGCACACAGCCTTGCTTGGCTTTTCACTAAACTGCTTACAACTTACCCTACAAGTTTCATCTTATTTTCTTCCCCCTGGTCCTGATGAGAGGAGGAGAAGGAGGAGGAGGAGGAGGGAAGTGATAGACCAGCTCAGTGGGCACCTGGTATCCATCTAAGGTCAAACCACCACACTGCTCCTGACAAATGTTGCATGATAGAGGTTCCTGACAGCTCTGTTAGTCAACCCTGAGCTGTCTGCGTAACCCAGACTGTCTGCTTTCTGCAGCCACGCTGTTGGCATAGACCCGTGATGAACTGTGCCCTGGGGAAAGTAAGGGATGCTCCTCAGCCCTCAGGGAGGGCAGGTCCAGAGTCAGCATCCCACAGCATCCTCCAGTTAGGATCCGTGCTGCTTTGCAGACTGCCATAAGAGGCCTGGCACCTGGCAAGAAGCCACGGGCTCTGCCTGAGTGCGATTCAGAAGGACCAGCCTGGTAGGTGTGCGTAAGGCAGGGAGCAGCTTCCCTTTGAATGGCTCAACCTAAGTGTCAGAACCGCTTGGCACAGCCCAGGGCCATGCCCTGCTACCATGCAAATGAGGTTGGCACGGGGCCGTGTGATGAGTGTGCTGGTGTTTGGCTCTGGAAGAGAACGTAAGAGGTGAGGAAACGCAGTTCACCTTGTCTTGCCTCCGCGGAGTGTCGGCGAGCTGCAGAGCTCGCCCTCTGCCAGCTGCACTCTCAGCTGATGACCTTTAAGGTCCCTTCCAATCCAAACCGCTCTGCGATTCTATAACTCACACTGGCAACTTTGCCAGTTATGCCAAAAGCTCGTCCAGTATCTGAAGAAGACTGGGGTTTAACCCAACAACCAGCACAGGAGCCCAGGTCCCTGGCACCCTTTCAGAGACGCAGGCGGTTTCAAACGAGCAGCAGAAAACTCCTGCAATGGAGCAAAACCTTGTCAGGGCTTGCCCTTCTCCATCAAAGCGCTAGCTGAGCTCGATAATATCACCATAGCACATCCCATTTGGTGGAGAAAGCAAAACAGACCTTCTGTAGAGGCACTGTACATGCTGGAGCCCTGAGCTAACTGCTGGTACTCTCTCCTGCAGGTCACAGAAGAGACAGGCTCTCGCTTTCTGAAGCAACGGGCAATAGATACTGGTAAGTTTGCCAGTCCTTTCCCTCATCCCCAACACGGTTTTTTTTTCCACTGAGGTTTCACAGTTGTTGCCTCAGCATGCTGCTGTCAGATACCTCCTCACCTGCCCTCCCCTCGCACCACCCAAATCCCTCCTGATCCAAACAAGCCAAGGCAGACAGAGGCACGCTTGGTTGAGAACAGGCAGGGGGATAACTGTGGCCACAGCGTGAGCGTTTCTAACCCCAGGGCTGCACAATCTCGTTCCTTCTAGCGCAGCACAGACCTCCCCTCTCCGGGGTCAGTGTAAGTCCCTAAACGTGCAAAAGCAGGGACTCGGGAGCCCAGGCACACCACACTCTCCTCCCTGCACACCACAGCTCCCCGCTGCTCACCCTCCAGCAATTTAACACAGGGCTGGGATCTGCCCTGCTTCCAACAGCACAGCAAGCTTGGGAGTTTGCAAAGGGCTTTTCTTACCCCGACGCTGTCGAGAAAGAATCCCAGCAAATCACTCCTGACTCGAACGTGCGCAGAAGGAGAGAGCTGCTCTGGCAGCACCCAGCACCGCTCACGTCTTGTTGACTTGAACGCAGCTCCTTACACACTTGTTTTTTCTTGTGTTCTTTTTTTTCCCCTCAGTTACAGACACACTTTCCAGTGCAGAAAAGCCACGAGCTCACCTGACAGGTAATGCTTGTTCAAAACAGAAGTGTTTCCCACGGGTATTACAGCAGAGGGAACGGTGCAATAACCTTGGTCTATCTGGGTCCGATAGGATCGGGTGTTGAAAGAAACACCCGATGGTGTTTCCTCAAGGATGGTGAGGGTTCACTCAAGGGTGGTGAGACACTGAAACAGGTTGCCCAGGAAAGCTGTGGATACTCTATCACTGGATGTGTTCAGATACAGGTTGGATGGGACCTTGAGCAACCTGGTCTAGTGGGAGGTGTCCCTGCCCATGGCAGGGACATTAAAACTGGATGACCTTTAAGGTCCCTTCCAACCCAAACTATTCTATGGTTCTATGAAACATGGGGAAAATACTCAGCTTTGCCTCATTGACCACAACAGATTTACTGCAGGCTGTGTCTGTAGAAAAGGGCCTGCAAAGGAGGCAGCTGACAGAAACTTTTCTTCTTACCACTTTTCCAAGCCAATTATTTCATTGAATGAGCAGCTCTTGTAACTGAACTTAAATAGGTGCCTGATATCTGCATGATTGGCTGAATCCTCTAGAAAAGGCTGTGGAAAGACCCCAAGTCAGCTCTCACATAGCAGTGAATTGGAGCAAAATCAGGTCAAATAAGACTAGTTTTAGGGCCCTTATTTTTCTGCAAGGTCTGATTTGAACTGCACACACCATGTTGCCATCAAACAACCTCCTGTTTTCAGTGAGCCCTTCCCTGACCCACTCTGGAGAAAGCAAGGGAAGAGTTATGTCCAGATGAATCCCTCCAAGCCCTTATCTTGTGCTGTCACAAAGGGCTATCACAGGGTGGGCTGCCATACATCTCCAAAGGGCTGCCAGCATTTGCAAGACCACCGTCTCACCACCTCAGCCTTGAAGGTGTACCTGGCATTACACACACTCTGCCCTGAGCCCTCTCCCATCCTTAGCAGCTCCATCCACTTGGAACATTTAAGTATTACGAGAGAAGAGGAAAAGGTTCCTGGCTGGTTCCCCCGGGATAGAATTGAATGCTGAAAGGTTCTCCAGCTGCTCTGACCTAACCACAGCTCACTGCAGAGGCTTCCCCAACACCCCAAGTGCTGCCCCAGGGGAGCGCTTTATAACTTGAAGCATGCAGGGACTGGCCTGATGCTTCACACAAATTAATTTCTGGCTGATTTCTGTCCCAGCATAGTTTACTTTCCCTAGTGCACAAGCTGCTTCCTAATGCACATCCTTGCTCCCAACCCCTTTTGCCCACAGGTTGCTAGAGCTCCAAAACTGACCTGTCCTTGTTCAAAATCATGTCTTGGATGACATGCAAGTTTGCAAGGACAACAGAACCATGTCTGATAATGTAAGTCTCTCTGTTTTCCCTGAACCCCCTGGGTGGCAGAGAGACCGAGAGGCTCCCGGTGCAGCTGACTCAAAAGAGCAGCTGAAGCACAGCTCTGCTGATGGGAACTTCCCTGGCTTCCACAAGAGCCCAGTTGCTGCAGGGAAGCACCCAACAATTTTCTGCAAATTTCCTCAGGCCACCCATTTGCAAAAATTCCTTCCCTGTCATTCCTGAGCAGTCTCCCCAGGACAGTGCCCGTCCTCTTCAGCATGCCACTTCAGGCCACTCACTATGGGCCATAGCAAGGAGCATAGAGAGGAAGAAGCTAAGGGTTTTCTTTTTCAATCTTCTGTGCAAAACAGCTTCACCCAGTCTGCTGTGCTCTGTAGCCATCAGGGAATCTAATTCCCATGAACTTAACTTTGACCTTTTTACAGCCCAAGCATCTGCTTGGTGTTATACCCTGTGACAATGAGCTCCCAAGCTGAACAGTGCATCGCAGTCAGAAAATATTTCCTATTATTTCAGACTTGCTGCCTAATAATTTCTTGTGTGTCACTCTGGTCTTCTTTTCTCAGCAGCCATGACTCTTGCATAGAAAGTGAAAAAGGAGTAATTATTCTTCAGATCTTTGTTACATTCGCCCACCTCAGGAACCTTTTTCAAAGTGAAGGTGGTAGACTACAAACTCTCACTTGTAGGAAACCTCTTCCAGACCTCTATTCTCCATTTTTTTTTCTAGTCTTAGGCAGATATAAGGTCAGAGCAGAGGAGTGAGAGGAATGAGAACTATTCACAGTACTTTCATGACAATGCACCACTGCATTAGCAGGAGCAGAATGACTCGATGTCATTGTACCTTTATGATGAATTTTCCACCTGCTCCTGGCCTTTTTAACACACACACGGAACATTTTGAACTTATCCAAATAGCCACCAAGGTCTCCTCTCCCAGAGTGGCTATAGCTAGTGCAGAATGGCACAATTCATGTGAAGACCTAGCTAAGACTTTTCTCCATCCTTATACTCTCCTATACATTAATGTGTATTTGATGCTGACTGTGCCATGCCATCATCCTCTCTTTTGCTTATTTAGTTGTACTTTGGGTCAAGATGCAGACCAATGCCTGTTCCTTCTTGTCAGCAGCCTGTGGCACAGCTGGATGAACTATGTTGCAGAAACCCCATCAAGTACCTGGCTCTCACATATCAATCATGCTGCAATGGTATCCAAGCGCCCCACTAAATCTGGGTAGAAAATCTCTTTCTGGTTCCACTTGATTGTGGAACAACCTTTTAAGGAGCAGTTATTAAACCCCCAGGGCATGATCTTGAGCAACAGAGATGCTGCAGCCACGGGGCATATGATGTACAAGGGCTTTACTGCAACAGGAGACTCAGGTTCTAACCTCTGAGCCTTGGCTCAGGGTGGTTCAGTACCAGGCTCTCACACCAGTGAGGGCTAAGGACTGTAGAAATGCCACAAGTTCATCAGTATGCTACAAAATGTACCCAAAACCTGACAAGCAAGGGAATAAACCAAAAGGAATTCTGGGAAAGGTGATGTAATTTCTCATGTGAGGGATGCCAAATATTTATAGTGGGAAATCTATAGGATGGGAAAGTTGAAGGAACTGTAGTGATAAATCCCTTATTAAAAGCAGATTTTATTTACTTCAAGAGCTACTAGAATAGGTATGTTTGCAGGAACTATTGCTCATATATTTGTGAAATAAGTAAATGACAAGTACAAAGTGTAAATGCTGCTAGAAAAGGAGCTGTGCTGTATTTAAGGGCACTTGAACATGCAGTTTTCTTCTTGACAGGTACTGAAAGCATGGGAAAAATTAATTTGCTTGAAAAGATAAAGCATAAATAGAGTGAGCTTATCCTAAAAGGGAGATTGTAGCTGTAAAACTTGAGTTGACTAATTCTAGAAGTTATGAAATCACATACTTCATTTGAGATCCCTGTTAGTTATAAAAAAACATTGAAGAATTGAGTGTCATTGACATTTTAAGTGCGTCATTCTACATGGAAAAGAACATTTCACATGCAGCTTCTCTTCAATTTCCCCAAAAAATTCCCAAGATGGAAAAGGAGTCCAGGACATTTTCTGGAAATACTCTGTTCTTTTCTGATCCTTCCCATCTCAAACAAGATTTTGTTTGCTACCAGCTGATATCTGAGAGGCATTATTCCAAGCTCTTGTAAACTTTAGAGTGACTCACATGCTACTTCATATTTTGCCAAGACTCAGACCAGTCTCTAGACACCCGAGAGGTAGATGAGGATGAAGGCAGAACATGAGTACCTTCACTTTCTTTTATTCTTCTCTGTCTGTATCAGAGAGATTGGTTCTAAGCCTCACAGTCCTTATAATAGTTGTATAATTTAGCTTGGCTTGCTATCACAATCCTTGTCTATCGTTCTCCCACACAGAAATACTCTCCTCATGTACTTTGCCTCTTGGAGAAAGATCAGAAAGATTTGATACCTCAGCAGCACTGACAGGCAGGCTGAAAAAAAAAACCAAACCACCATTACTTTGTTGTGCTACTCAGAGAATATGCAAGAAATTGCACTCCTAAAAAGCTCCTTGTCTCCTTACAGGTTATTTATTGCTAGAAAAGAGAGGGAAACGGATGTTGCTGCGAGCTGAGCACATTAGTTTTTTGGAATCTCATTTCATCCAGGATAAACCTAATGCTTATTGCCAAGAGAATTTCAAAGCTTTCCCTTTACCTGCATTCTATTTGCCTCCCTGCCCATGCACACACACCCCTTCCCCAAATACTGAATCGAAATCAACTTTAAATATTAACTCAATCCCATCAAAAAGGTCTCATTTCCTGGAAAACAGTTGTCTCAGCCTTTCTCAGAGTTTAACATTAATTTTCCATGTTCATTTTAATACCTGGTTGAATCTTACTGGGTTTTGTCCTCTTCGTTTTCACTGCCTTAGCTGCTATTTTACCACAACAATTTTATGCAGTGGTCAGTCAAGAGCACTCCTTTGCTTCCCCACAGAAAAGCAGCTGGTAGGATTTATTCTCCTGGCAGTCCAGCGAGAGAAAATAAAATGGTGTGTGGGAGGTGAAGGGAACAGAGCAGCAGCTCCATGATTCCCCAAGATCCCTGCAGCCTGGTGTTGGGGTCTAGATTAGAGCTCTGCTTGCAATCAGCTAACCACAAGACTGGGAAAAGGTCTGGAGGAAAGCTGAGACTAACACCAAGCTTAGTGTTTTGTTGCAGCATAGAGTTTTAAAAATATAAAGAGAGCAATGGTTTTAAACATAAAGCATTGCTTTGGTATTCAGCTTCTCAAAGCACAAGTGGGTTCTTCTGAGTTTCTGGTAAAACCAAATGACACTGGTAAGCCACAGGCAATCCTACAGCAAAAGATTTCCTTGCGAACACTCAGGAAGAAAATCTGGACACAAGGGCTAAAAACTCTGACATTCTTCAGAAACAACTTGGCAGGCAGAGACATTTGGATGCCTCAGTGCTTGGTGATAAATCACGCTGATCATCATGGAACTTTTGCAAGCACAGTAGAGTCTGTCTAAGAACCATAACAGCAACCCATTGCTACTGCAGAAAATAATGCTTTAATTATTTCCCAAAGCATGAGGTGCCAGCATGGTACCCATGTGTACAACTGCCCCAGCAGTGGGTTCACTTAAGGACAAGGTTTTTACTCTGTAAATCGGTATCACCCCAGACCTGCAGGGAAAAGCCACCTGTATTGCTCCACAGGGCCAAGAGACTCAGTCTTTAGGAAGGACAGTCTCACCATTCAGGATCTGGCCCACAACCAGGACATCCAGTCACAGCAAACCCCTTTGGGCAGCCTGCACTGGCCAAGTTCTTCCGAAAGCATCCTCGGCTTTCACTGCCGACTGCTCCGATCTGGACAGCCTATGCACACCCTCCAAAAACATCACCAGACAGTTGGCCTGCAGCCAACTCACCCCAGTTTTCAAACTGCAAAATACGAATATTTCTGCCCTCACATTTTGATGATTCTATCTAAATTGCTCACCCTGCCCGTTGAAGTAGAGATCTCACATTACATTTAGCATCATATCCCTGGCTGTAGCAAACTAACCCACGTCTTTACCCTCTCTCTTCCTCCCACAGTGAAGAAACAAGATCTCACCAACATCGTGGGAAACCACCTGCCCATCCTGCAGTGGGAAGACAAGCGAGGCTTGGCCTTTACCAAGAACAACCTG
This sequence comes from Todiramphus chloris collaris, assembly GCA_025345505.1. Taxonomy (NCBI): domain Eukaryota; kingdom Metazoa; phylum Chordata; class Aves; order Coraciiformes; family Alcedinidae; genus Todiramphus; species Todiramphus chloris. The sequence continues at coordinate 9,485,747 of JANVCC010000185.1, forward strand.
AGTTATTCCAGCAACGCACTGGTGATACCTGTGTCTGGGGACTACTATGTCTATGCTCAGGTCACTTTCCGAGGGCCCATTGAAAGTTACAGCAAACCAAATTCTGTCACTGAGATTATCACCAAAGTCACTGACAGTTACCCTGAGCCCACCCAGCTGCTGACTGGCACCAAGACCCTCAGTGAAAATGGAAACAGCTGGTTCCAGCCTATTTATCTGGGTGCCGTGGTCTCCTTAGAAGTAGGAGACAAGCTAATGGTCAACGTTAGCGACATCAAGCTGGTGGATTACACTAAGGAGCACAAAACCTTCTTTGGTGCCTTTTTACTGTAGGTGCCTGGCAGCAGCTGGTGGGGGCTTCCCTTCAGGGCCCTGGTGTGACCTCGCTGGACCTTGGCTTTGTGGGTGCACATAGGGGTGCGATCGCTGTGCTGTTACCCTTCTGTGCTGTTTCTCCCCTGCAGCCTTAAATTAAGGGGTAGGGAAAGCTGAATCCTCAGGCTGAATTGAAACAAGCTAAAAAAAAAAAAAAAAATACAAAAAAAACCAAACCAAAACCTTTTGAAAGTAAAAACTGAGAGATCTTCAAAACTTTGTAAGCTAGGGATGGTTTATACCTGTAGGTAGGAATATTGATCTTGAATATTGCATCTAAGCTACATCACCAATTCCACCTCCAATATCCCGTTTCCTCAACTCAAAAAAGCATTTTGAACTTTCTCCAGCAATTCCAGTATAATTTTGCATGACCCTTCTTCAGATTCTCAGTTCTAAAAGGTAATTACTCTTCATCATTTCCTTATGAATAGATTTGCTCAGTACTTTGCACTAACACAAACCTCAGCTTAATTATTAACTGCTTAATTAATATCTTCCAACTTCCCTGTAACGTAGATTAAAATTATATCATGTGTTCTGCAGAAGCTACTTGAAATTCTATTGTTTTGCCCAAGAAATTGTTTACAGTTCTTTAAGTCAATATAGAGCCTCAAAACTTGATGTCAAATTTCTAGGGAATGCGCACAAACGCTTTCTGTTTCAGCATGAAAGTGGAATCTCCCCGCTAGGTCCTAACATTAGGCAAAGAAACACGCAGTACAATTTTCCACACTTTTTAAATCAACAACTGAAACCTGGGGAGAAAACCTCTGCGATGTTTTGCTTTCTGTTATGTTTCATGGAAAGCAAGTGCAACTAAAGAAATCACTGTCTTGGTGCTCCCCCTTGCAACCACTGCCTATGCTGCAACGGTCCCCTAACCACAAGGGACTCCCCAGCCTTTTCCTGGGTGAGGGCTGGCAACCAATAGTCCCCACAGAAGGTCAGAAGATCCAAAGAGAGGGTCATAGCGAGCCCCAGCCAGATATGAAGCTCAGGAACGTTTAGCTTCCCACCCTGCACATTTATTTTCATAGACCTTAGTGTCTCTCAGGGAACTGACCCAGCTTTCCTTCTCCTCCCACAATGAATAAATCACTGACAATGACTCAGGTCATGTTCTCATAGATTTGGACTTTAAACTCTTAAATGCCAGGAGGTCTCACACCTGAGCATCTACCACCCAGTCATTTCACAGTTACCAGGCTTCACTCTCTGCAACTCTTCCTCTTTCCTGCCTCACCTCATTGGATTGCCTCCATTTTCCACTTCTTGGCCAAAAGTGACAGCAGGGCTTGATTGCCTTGTTAAGGTTTCGACTCAAAACCATGGTGGGGACCAAAAGTACACTGTCAGTGCCAGGGAGGCACTGATGTTGAGGGATACATAACATTGGGGATGGCCCGTTGTAGCTGAAGAGTCCAAAATTGCAGAGAAGGTCTCTGGAGGAGACAGCCCAGCTATGAAAGACCATGTGTGCTATTGCAGCCCAACCAGCACTGAGACCAGGCTGCTTTATTCACAGCGAGCCTCTTCTGAGCAGGAGACAATTTATTGTATAAAAATCTGTTTGAGCTGACAAGGAAAGGTCAGAAGCACAGCTGAAGAGCAGAGTATAGAGAAAGGCCAAGCCAAACTGAAGGCAAAGGGAGGAGAGGAGCAGAGTAGGAGGTGGAAGATCCAAGCAACACCAAGACCTCTGTCTCTTCATCGCTTGGTGTCAGCACCTTCAGTGACAGCATGACTATACCTCTTAAGCCTAGCAGGTTTTTTATGTTGTAAATCATCTAAAAAAAGGTGTTTTGGTCATCCTTCCCTATTCTGCAGTGCTTGGGTCCCACAGTAGGTCTCAGTCCTTTACTGTTTATAGTAAGCATATCACAGAAGTTAGGAGATTGCCATCTTGCCCTGCCCTTCTTTCCTCAGCGGATGTCTTTCTTGCTTCCAGATTCTCCTTGACTGACTTCATTGGGTGCTGGCCCACTATACAACACTGCCCATCTAGGAGACCTTGACATTGTCCCTTCATCAAAGCCTCATTTCAGTTTGGGTTCCCATCCTTTCTTTGACATGTCCTTTGTTTTCTCCACATCCACGTGTCAGCTGTCCTCTTGATCCCTTTCTCCTATGGGCACTTTCCTGCCTTCTTGGCCCTATTAGATACAAGGACATCTTTTTGTCCAAATCCAGTTTTGTACACAAACCTTCTCTCTCACAGTCACCCCAGCACGCAGAGAAAATAGACATCTGAAAATGGGTTAGGATGACAAAAGAAAAGGCAAACACTCTTGGCCAAAACTTCCTCTTGCGTCTTCATTAGCACGGTTCACTTCCATCTTTAAGTCCTTACTCCTATGTTTCCTCCATCCTTTTCATTTAAGCAGAAGCCGGCTCAGATGTGATTAGTGATGCCCCATGTATCCGTTCAGTGCCTGGCACACATGACCTGGCCCCCTTACTTCTCAGAAAGAGTGCCTGGTCATTCACCTCCTGGACAGGGCTGTTCTCACTGCTCAGAAATCCCCCACCCCATGCTAAAATCTGATGAAATCTCTCTCTCTTGGCAGTTCAGGACAAAAGTTATTCTCTGGGAAACCCTAAGACTTTACTTATCTCAGATTTTCTTGAATGTTCTCTCAACACCCCATATTCAATCCTTCTGAACTCTTATCTGTGTGCCCGAAATAGGATCTGAACTCATGAAAACATGACATTTGCAGCTCTTGCAGACCACCAGGTAATGCACTTTAGGTCTCTAGCACACGAAACAATGTGGTATAAATCTCAAAGGGAAGATTTTAAAGTGACCTGTCCAGGAAAGGCAATTCCAGCAACTAGGTAGGAAAGCTTCTGTGAAGTGCTATACAGGATGAATTTCATTAATCCTCCGAGAAAACTGGAGTGCAAATTGTAGCTGTTCTGAGACAGGGAAATTCAGATTTAGCATACTAGCAGATTTTATATGACATAGGTTGATCTATCTGGCATTATTTGTTTTAAAGTGGTGCAGGTGTGTTAATCCACACATCTACCCCAGTGGAAATACTCTTTTTCTCCCTTCCCCCCCCTCCCCATTCAGTGCTAATAATATTTCTGGAATATTGACCAGCAAATAAAATAAGTATGCAAGGGCTGATTCTGAGCCTTCCTCCACAGAAGTCAATAGCACGAAGTTGGAGTAAAGCCACTTAAGAGAGGCAAAGGTCAAAGGGAAAGATCTCAAAGAGGCTGAGCCCAAGCTGTGGAATTTCAGATTTATTTTGAAGCTAAATAAGGATGGAAATGTTCTCTGAAATGTGTGTTTATTAAAACTAGAAAAATTTTCTTTAGCATAAACCATTTCTGGAGATGTGAAAATGCACAGGCATCAGCATTTTCAACTGAATGAAAAGGTGATGAAATCTGGTCATGTGAACAAGTGACCTTTCAGTCCATGGTCAAACTGAAAATATGTTTTGTTTTGGGTGGATGTGAAACTAAAACAGTTACAAGAAAAAAAAAAATCCAAGCTGGAGAAAATGGTGAAATAGGCAGCTCGTGCTAAATGAGTTAAGACTATCTGATTTCAGCTCGTGGCACTTTCATTTCTCAGAAAAACAAAAAAAAAATTAAAATTTATCAATTTTAAGAACAAGCCATTGAAAGAAAAAGTAAAGATTATTTATATTTTTATATGAAGTCTGATCAAAATATTGTAGTTCTTAGGAATTCTCTTTTTCCCTAATCTTTTTGATTCCCCCTAAAAACTAACACTAAATATAACCTAAGTTCCTAAAAACTTCACTTGCCTACTGCTTCCTTTCCCTTTAAAAGCTAAGTATTGGTAAATAAACATTAACTTTCTCTGCATTTACATAGAGCAGTAAATTTTGGACATTAGGATGAGCAGACTTCCTCCCTCCCCTGTAGAAAGGGAGGCTGCCAGGCTCTACAGAACTGCCGCACAGAGCAAGTGGCATAGGTTAAGGTGTTCACTTGTGATTTGCAACACAGATATTTCAGAATTTAGAAGGAAATCTCATTTTTCACCTCTGTATGGTATAACTGACCACACTGTGCTTTGTTTTATTAATCTCCTGAGTGGCCCATCATTTCAGATGAAAAATGAGGAGAAAATTCATTCTTCAGAAGAATTGGAAAAAGTCCAGAATTTTTGCCCAGTTCTGGGTATTAGACACCAGTATAGCATTTTGCTATTGTAAGGAATTTTATAAGTGATTGTATACTGTCTTGTGCTTCAGTACTGACATTGTGTCTTCACCAGTTGAACTGACCTAGCTTCTTCTTTTCAAGTATTACTGTAATAAAAATGCAAGTTAACTAATGTGACAGCTTCTGATCCTGGTCCCCTTCCAAAAACACTAACCAAACAGCACGTCCAGAGCAGTCAGCTAATACAGCCCCATAATGCTGATGTATAAGAAACTAATTTCATTGTGTGTTAACATGTGAATGATAGCCATTTTAATCATGGTTAGAGGTCCCTCATCAGAGTGAACTCGGATTCAGCTTTTTCCCTTCTTGAGATTTGCATTTCAAAAGGCAAAACAACATAGAGGTTGAACAGATTTTCTTTTCTAGTCCCTTTTCCCCTTTGCAGTTGGTTGCCTCTTACTGTTATTTCTTAGTCTATTCTGAAAAAGCAATGTTCAACAGAAACTGCATCATAGCTGGACTCTGGGCCCACTGAGTCAGGGACTGATGGTCCCCCTTGGGCACCCAAGGGAGACAGGAACCAGGTGGTGAGACACTGGAATGTGCTGCCCAGAGAAGCTGTGGACACCTCATCTCTACAAGTGTTTAAGACCAGTCTGGACGAGGCTCTGAGCAACTTGCTCTAGTGGGAGGTGTCCCTGCCCATGTCAGGGGGGTTGGAATGAGATGATCTTTAAGGTCCCTTCCAACTCAAGCCATTCTATGTTTCTATCACCATCTGTCCAAAAAGCCAGTGCAAACCATAAGAGCACCTTGGCAGCTTGGAATTAAATGTTTCCTATCGCTCAGCTCCTGGCTGCCAAGCACAACCCAGACAGGAAATTTTGGCCTAATGAGGGTCAAAGTCTTGCTTGAAGGCAGCAGAGAGCTCTGGGCACTCTTAGCCCTGTTCTAGCTTCAGCTTTGCTGTCCTTACACTTTCAGCATAATAACATCATCCACTGCATATGCATTTCTTATCCTGAACAGTGTTATCTTCAATTCCTCTGCAGTCAAGAATGCAAATTCTTTTTTCTCCACTAGCAGAACTGAGAAACCTTCTCCCATTTGGCATATTATTTCTTATTTTAAAAGTTTCTTTGGTTTTCCTGGCTTAAACTCAGATCATCATGTTTAAATTGCTTCAGATGAGATTCCTGGCAAAGGGCTCTAAGTACTGGCTCAAGGAAGGTTTTCACTTGAAAACTCCATGTGAGGACATATCCTTATCCTGGTTTCCATCCACTTGCAAATGTCTGCGATACTGTGTTTGCAGCCTCTGTCAATCAGCCAGGAGGTACACAGGAGGAATCAGACCACATTCTCCCATAACAGCAAAGCATGCTGTAGGGTTTTTTTAAAATCCAATAGCTACCTCACATTTAAGAGGCTAGCAAAAGCAAATGATATTTTTTTAATTATTATTATTATTTTCTGTTTTAACTTGAGTTAAGCAGAATTCACTTCTTTTATTGCCATTTTACTCTGTGCTTTGCACATATAGGTAATAGCTTGAGTTAACATCTCCTGTGTGGTCTAAATACACTGGCACATAAAGTCCCTCCATGTCATCATTGTGCTTCATTTCACCTACCTTTAATCAGACAAGGTGTCTATTTGCAGTAAATTTCTAGGCTCCCTCTCTAGTGAGGAGGGAGGGAGGAGAAAAAAGATGCACATTTCTTAAAGGTTGCACATGCCAGGGAAGGTGAAGATTACAGAGATACTTCTCTCCCAGGGCTGCAGAGGGATGTATATAGTATTTTTCTAGCTAAATATAATAGCATCACTCCATGAAAGTGGTAACTGCACTGCGCTCACTTTCTCATATGGCTGGGTAAAGCTGCCCTGCTCCTGCCCAGGCAGAATCTCCATAGGGTTTAGTGTTAACAAATACATACGTGGACACTACTCTTGAGGGAAGGGAGAACCTCACTTCTGTATGATAAAGTTATTACTCCATGAAGCTCATCCTGCAGAGTAGGTCACTGCCCACAATAGCTTAACATTCTCAATATGCCCAACCACAGCTGGATCCACTATTTGCCAGCCTTGTTCCTACATCGAGACCCTTTTTCCCAGATAGGGGTAAATTCAATGTCATGGTTATTATATCCAGCTTTTGGGAAGAGCTTTGAGTTCACTCTGGCAGGGCATGGAAGCTTTGTCCCCTGAGCATCTTGTGGGATGAAGTCCAAACTGAGATGAAGTAATCTGTGCTCACAGAAGGTCCTATGTTACAAAAACTCCAGCTCAGACAGGCAGACGTGTTTTCTAACACACTCAGCATCCATCAGAAAGGTTCTCAGAGTAGGACTCCACTCTTTGATTTCTTTCTGAGATCTGGTGCCAAAGCTATGTATGATTTTCTTCAAAACTGCAAAGACAGGAGCCAAGTTTGTCAACAGTGACAGTTCCAAATTCATTTTGCCTTCTAAGTATTATTGCTAAATCCTTTGGAACAGCATTACCTGAGGAGTCATATCCTGGTTTAGTAAACACTATGTCAGGAGTGTTTGGGTTTTTTAGCTGAATTATGAACTCAACTAGCTTTCCAGATACTCTCATTCTTGCACAAATATGTTCTTTCATTGATTGTAGAGTTTTATATTAAAACGTCAAAAAGGCACTGAAAAAATGTTTGCTGCATATTTATTGGTACTGTACATATAGATGTCTTAATTTTATGTAAGAGAAACTGTAAAAATCATGGTATAAAGTTTAGATCTTACACTTAGCTATTTCTTTCAGAAAATAGCTTTGACACATTCTGACAATGAAGTTTATAAATAATTCTTTAAAATGTGCTTTGTGTCTTAAAGCAGAAAATAATAATAAAATAAAAGCATTTAATTTGATTCATATTTATTCCCGAGTCTGCCTTTATTCTAATAAGCACCCAAGTGCTCATATTTACAACTGAGTGGATGTTTACCTGGGCCAAGGAGGATGAAATGTGCTGCTTATTGCATGTGATCCATGTTTCCTAAGATGTAAAGGGATTTTTTTTATATAAGCTATTAATCACACACATAATACACACAGGAAATTATTCATCCTAACGTTTCAAGAACAGTGAAATTAAGCCCTATTCATCTGAGGACAAGTTTCAGACCTTTTTGCAAACCTTTACTTTAAGCTCTTTAATTGGATAGTTTTGCTCCAGCAGCCTATGATTGAGTACTGGGACTGCAATTTTCAATTCCACACAGATTTATACTTTTTTTTTTTCCTCTGGATGTAGCTGAATCTCACCTTCATTTGTAATGGGGCCCAACTCTTACTGGCAACACCCTCATCACCCACAAAAAAATAAAAAACAGTGCATCCCAAAGATTATATACCCTGCTTTAGGATGAAAAAAAGCGTCCATTTGACTGCTTTCTGCTCAACAACAGTAAGATTATTTAGAAAAACCTCACTGTGCTTTGAGATTTCTTTAGAACTTCAGCACACGGGAGTAGAACAGCATTTATTATACAGAAAATAGGACTGTGTGTGGTTTAACTAAATACCTAATTCTCACAATAGGATCCCTTTGACCAATCCCATAAATTACTCTTTCTGCAAAAACACCAAAGGGAAAAAAGAATTCTGTTTTCTACAGTAATGACTTCTGCTCATGGGTCTCAGCTAAAATTAAGAGAGGTGGCTCTGACCTGCAGTCTGCAAGCCAGGTGTTAGTCCAGCTGCTTCTAAAGTCTAATGGAGATGGGTCAACTCTGTCTCTGGGGCCATCTCCCTTTCTCTGTTGGGTCGGCTCACTCTCTTAGGGACCATCTCCCATTTGCTGTTAATTCCAGAGATCTTCGAAACATTTCAGCACAGCTGAGGCTAAGAAGTAAGAATCACACCCCGCACTTCTGAGCTGAGCGAGGGCTAGAGTTTGAGTGGGCAGCTCCATTTGTGGTCCCCAGAATCACAGTCTGAAGCTGGCTGCTGCACAAGCCCATGGGGCTGTTCCACTTCAGCAATGTGACAGCAAAGCATCCAGCTTTCCCCCTTCTCCCCATACCTTATTTGAGGAGATTAAGCTCATTAGTTAACTATGAGAGCACTGTTAACTATGAGAACAGTTTGCACCAGGAAGCAAAGAGGTCCAGCATTCACTGCTGATGGTCCAGTCGATGACTAAGGCACACAGCCACCTCCCCCAGTTTTGAGTCAGTCTTTGCAGACGGGATAGAGAGGCACATTTCCACATGCAGAGACCAAAGTGGAAGAGATCCATCAAGAAATCATAAAGCTAACAGCTGCCAGGGCAGCAGTTAGCTGGGAAATCACGCAGAATAGATATTTGCTCACTACTTCCCTTCTTTCATCAGTGCCTGAAAGCAAAGGATGGAAGATGACATCCTTTTAAAGACCTTGTTAGCAAGCAGCAAGAGCTGCCCTTGCCCCAGCCCTTTAGCAAAATGACTTCACTTTGTGAAGAAAAGGAAGTGGAACATCTGTATGTAAATCAGGGGAATCTCTAGAACAAAATCAAGGAGATATGAAACAGCTTTTTGCTTTAGCACTGGGGCTGTTCCTCATTGTACCATATTGTCTGGTGAGAAGGCAGGAAAGATATTACAGCATGTGGAAAGCTCCAGTATCTGTGTACAAATCTCTAGGTCCACTAAAACTAGACAGCCCCTGGGGCTCTACTGCCATTACCTTATTTATGGTGGCACCTCAGTTTGCCTTCAGAGGTTTTCCCTTCATACTTCAAGGAAAGAGGTGTGGCAAGGAGGATCAAAACACACCTTTTCTTCACTCATCTGCTGCAGCCGATTCTCACATAGGTTAAAAACATAGGGCTGACCTCCTTCACATCACGCTCTTCCTGACCCTCTGCAGTCACAAACTAGACTTGGATGCTTATTCATTAGGCACATTCTGTTAAGCAAACCTGATATTTCTCACCCAACTTCTAAAGTACAATCCCCATTTCAAGAAGGCATTTATGCACCCAGTCAACACCAATTACATAACCACAATTTTTTTATTTTTATTTTTTTTTTACAAGCTGTGGGAGCATTTTCTTGCCTCAGCAGGGCACCATGGGGTCATGCATTGAGGGTGGAATTGTACCAAGGACAACACCATTCTTCAAAGAGATTTTACTTTATTTTTGTTGGAAGGTTCCCAAGAGGTAGCTGGGCAAATCCTTGCTATTTTTAAGGCAACTATGTTAGAGTGTTGCCAGTTGCCACAAGGAATTTTCATATCATTTCTTCCCAGAAAAGTCTTACTGCATCACAGGGTGGATCTCCCAAGTCATCAGGCAAGCTGTCATGATACACCAGCACTATACTTTCTGGAAAATCCCAGAGGAAGACACACACTATGCACATGCCTGGCTCCAAGATTAACCTCTGGTCTCTACCCTCTGCTATCCCTTCAGAAGGGAACACATCCCCCAGCTTAGAAGGTTTCCATGGTCCTTCTGCTCCCACATGGGACACCTGCTCCTTTGCAGCAGAGGATACAAATTCAACTATTTTACCTTACTTTACAGCCTGATGTCAGACCTGGTGGAACCAAAACAAGGCTCATTCATTTAGGTTTATGTTTACACAGCTTAGAAATAACAGAAGATTAACAGCATCAGCTTGTACTTCACAAAACCCTGTCCCAGTCTTCACCAAAGGGCTCTAATTGGCCGAAGGAATCACTACGCCAGCATCTGGGAGTGGGTAAGCAACCCCCTGAGAATTAAAGGCAAAGAAAAACCCAAGAACATTTTAATCTTAATTACAAGTGCAGTACTGGCAGCATGCAGTGCACATCATTCAGCTCAGGGCTCATCTCCAAAAACACCACTTTGGCAAAATAACAAGTTTGTGGGAGGAGATTGAAGCCCCAGTGGAAGTTCTTTGGTATTATTTGTTCCTTCAGCTTCCTGTGGCAGATTCCTTAAATTCTCTGCCTGCTGGGTAAGAATAGGCTCTTCCCGTTTCAACCTGAAAATGAGAACAGCCCTTGAGCCTGGGGCTGACAGCACTCACCCGGAGCACAAGAGATCAATCTAGTCTGGGACAGGTCCTCCTTTTTGGCCAAAGCTTTGGAACATGACAGCTGTGTGTCAGCATTCATGTTTCCAGTTGTTCATCATTCAGCAACGTGTACCACATGAAAGAAACCTCACCAGAAGCCACAAGCACACCCTCTCCCTCCCATATGGATACAATGGCCAACAATGGCCAATCTTCTTGGCTAACAGACCAGTCCTGGAGCCTCAGGAATTAGCATGTATGCCAGTGACCTACAGACTGGTTGGCTTACTGCACTGTGAGGGGCCATCCTCCAGCAAGCAGAGAATGCCCTGCAAGGTCCCTGGGCTGCTGGAACATCTTTCCAAGAGGTCATAAGTAAGTGATAGCATCAGCTAGCTTCCAGACTCCCATCCAAAAGTATCACTGATTAAGTGCTATTTCCTTATACCTTGAGAACCCTCCATTCTTATGTGTCACCAGTCTCTGGTGTGTGAGAGACAGAAAAATAGAAACCAGCCAGGAGTTTGCTGGCTTCTCACCATTTCTCCTTTATGGGCTTTCCCATCTGGCTCTTCAGCAAAACCAAATGTTTCTTAATTTCTTCCCCTTTTTCTCCCTCATTCACTTTGAAACAGGGAGTCAAAGAGACAGGGAGAGCTGGGAGCTCACCCCCCAGTTCCTTGAGAGCTATGCTCCAAGCATTGGAAGGAGCATGGCAGAGACTGCTCTGCCACAGCACAGCAACAGGGGTTTACAGGGAACCACAGATGTGACACCAGTGCACTCAGACAGTAGAGCAACATCTCCTCCCTCACCCTACAGACATGACCATTGATCACTTATGTGGAGAGAGACCAAAGAAAGTCCTTGGCTGAAGAAGTAAAGTGATAACCCAACCAGGAGACACATGACACAGGAAACATCAGATAATCATGAGCCTGAATTATTGTGCTATTTGGGTGTTTTTTCACTTAAAAGGGTCAGAACTAAGTAGCTGTAAGAAAAAAAAAATATATATATATGACCATAAGCAATCAGACTCCCTCAGATTTCTCCACAACCACCCCATTATGCTACAGTTTCCCTCCATACCTTCAGGGATCAGCCCATCCAGCCATCCGAGCCCCACGACACACCAAAGTACCTCCTGCAACAACCCACCCCCTACATAACCACCTTCCTTTCCCACTCCCCCTTTTATCTTCCTCTTCAGAGCACATACCTGTAGAAGCAGAGCAAGGTGGAGGCTAATGGAGTCAATTAGCTCTCATTAACACCTTTTGGACCAGGCTAGCAGGTGTAAACCACCCTGTAAGTCCACCGGCATGTGTCACCACCCTGGGGGAAATTCCCCAACCCAACTCAAGCTCTGTCTGGGTCTCTCTCTACTGCAGCCCCCTCTTCAGAAACATACCACAGTCAAGGACACCACACCAAAACGCTTAAGAACTGCCTTGGTGGTTTCCATAGTCTCCTGAGATGTCAAGGATTCCTCTCCCTCACTGCAGGAGCCCAACCCTCAAGCCATGGGTGGGTTCCCCCTCCTGTAATTACTTTCCTGGCTAGATGTTTGCTTTGGTTTGGATGCAGCGAAGAAGAACCTGCCATTAGACTTCTGCAGCCTCCTTGCAAACGATGCCCCGATCTCCATCCACAGGTACCAAAATTCTCTCCCTTGAACTCCTTGCCCTCAACAAGAATATTTACTGCATACCTCAGAGACCATGTTACCTGTAATGTACTCTTTGTTTTCTCTGTCCTTAGAGCTTTCCCTCTATGCATTCAAGAACCTAAAAGCAGCACCCTGTAAAACAGCCAAACTACAATGTGCTCTAAGTTCCAAAACTTGTCATCAGGATCAAATTCCAAACACCACCATGTGCTCTGATGCTGTCGCTCAAAATATTACTCGTTTTCTTAGGAATAACTGCTGTATTCCCAGAAACTCAGGACCTTTTCTGGCTGTTCACTCAGAGGAGGTACTGATCTAACTGGGCTCTTTCAGTCTACATCGAGAGAGTATCTGAGGGTCATGAGTGTATTTATCCTTGTATCATTCCTACAAGATAGGGAAAGGCTGTTTTTGCAAATAGGGAGCCATGGAGACACTAAATGACTCATCCATCTGCAGCCACACAGGAAATCTGTGGTGGAGAAAGAAAAGGCAATCAGATCAGTCTTCCAAGGTCCCCCACTTATCCCCCAATGTCTTCCCTGTTGTCTGACACCTGGCGTGGGGTTCTTGGTCAAAGGATAATGAAAGCTCTCACCCATGCAGCCTGTCTCCAGAGACTCTGGGGTTCACCCTCCTACGCAGGCTGAGTCAGTGATGGTCCTCACTGTCACCCTGCTCTGCAGCATGGGCAGCACAGCCACCCACCTCCAGCCACTCAAGAGCATCACTTGAGGAAGAAGAGGAGCAAGCAGGTGAAGGAGCCCAGGAAAACCAAGCCCAGCTTCCTCCAGGGCCAGAACAGAGCCTGGACCCTCACTTGGGCTCACAGATAGTTATCAGCAGTGGAAATATATTTGGAAACACAGAGTGGGGAATGTCCCGGCACTAGGATGGGGCTGGGACCAGCTGGCTCTGCACAGTCCTTACACCAGCTGCCCTTGGGACTGCCAGTTGTCACTGGAACATGCTCTGTGCTGGGGGAATGCACTGCACTCAGGAAAGCCATCATGCATCTCCCCACACTGCTGCCTGCTTTGGTGTCTGTCTCCACTGGGAAACTGGAGACAATGCTGATGATGTTCCTCTCTGGAGGAAGGAATCCATCCCCTGCTGGAAACATTGCATTGGAGAAGGAATTTAAAAACAATAAAGCAGGTTTTCAAAAGCAATTTTTTTCTAGCTACTAAATTCTCAGTCTAGAGATTTTTACTTTGAATTAATATCGGTTGTCTCTGCTCTACGATTAAAGTTATTGATCCAGTTCTTGATTACTGTCATCTGTCTTTGTTCCTGGACTTATTATCATCCATACAGGGTGAAAGTCCCTAATTAGGGATGTCAATTTACAGTCAGACTCCAAGAGAGTCCCCAGCACGGCAGCTGGCTGCAATGTCCTCGGGCCAGCTTGAGATAACAGGGAACACTTGAGGAGCACTTGGGAGCTTCAGGTGGGGGGTCCGTGGAGCCAACCTGAGTCCTGACAGGTGGGTGAGCCTTGCAGAGGTCAGGGCTTCCCCAACATTTCCCCCAGGCTGCCACAAAACCACTGGAGTTACAGGACAGCAATAAATCCCACATGACAGCTTCATAAAGTATACAAATATTTGTCCCCCACTTCAAGATTTGTTGTGATGTGAGTGAACTTTTGAGAAGCATCTATTACCTAGCAAAGTGGTTTGATTTACTTTTAGCAACCCACATTTCTTTCTGGTTATCCATTGCTGGTCCCCAGGGCTGAGCCAAGAGTAGCGCAGAGCCAAGAGTAGTGCAGAGCCAAGGAGACATCAGATCATGCTGCTGTGACATAGCAGAGCCTCCAAGGAGAAAACTACTGGTGTGAACCACCTTCAGCAACTGTTGTAACAAGTAGGAGAGATGTTTGCCAGTGAATAGTTACCAGGGGCTGTTCAAGAAAGCCATGTGAAGTCCCCTAAATAACGTTCGTATGAGTATTATGAGTTCCTGCACGTCATCCACCCTTACCCAGAGGGGACATGCTGCCAGAGCCTGCACATGTGTGGCCATTGTGCAGAGAGAAGCCCTAATCCTCTGCCAGACCTCCTGCAATCCCACCAGCATCAGAAGAGGGTTTCACACTGATGCAGACAACTCCATGTCAGCCCATAGCTCCCCTCACCCAGCTCAGGGGGAAATGCAAATTCCAGCTGCTGACAGTCTCTGTCCTGAGCATCCCAGATACCTCAGCTGAGGAAACCACAATGAGTTTGAGCCAGTATTTATTCTTTGGACATGACCTGGGCATGATCTCAAGGTGTGACTGGCTTACACCCTTGCACCCATTAATGAGAGTCCTGTGTCCAATGCTGGGCTCCCCAGTTCAAGACAAACAAGGAACTACTGGAGAGAATCCAGCAGAGGTTACTAAAATGCTGAGGGGCTGGAGCATCACTGAGCCCAGGACAGGCTGAGACCCTGGGGCTGTGCAGCTGGAGAAGAGCAGCCTGAGAGGGGAGCTGAGCAATGTTGAGCAAGAGATAAAGGGCCCCGGGGGGCAAGAGGATGGGGCCAGATTCTGCTCAGTGGTGCCCAGTGACAGGACAAGGGGCATCGGGCACAAACTGGAACCCAGGAGGTTCCATCTGAACAGGAGGAGAAACTTCTTTGTTGTAAGGGTGTCAGATCCTGGCCCAGGCTGCCCAGAGAGGCTGTGGAGTCTCCTTGTCTGGAGAGATTCCCACCCCGGCTGGACCCTGCACTGCTGGGCCCCTGCTCTGGGTGACCCTGCTGGATGGAGCAGGGGGGTGGCACCAGATGCTCTCCAGAGGTCCCTTCCAACCCCTACCACTCTATGATTCTGTAATTCAACACAATTTATGGGACAAGAAATGCTCTCATGTGGCAAAAGCTCACCTCCTATAAATAATTTGAGGTGTGGGAAGACTTGGCAACTCCTGCACTCAAGACGTCTGGGTGAAGAGCTGAATGAGCACCTCAACTTCTGTGGTCTGCCAAACCAAACAAAAAAATCTGTGTTTAACTCTGCTTGTTCATACGCACCGTGCTTTGCTCCCAGGAGAGCAGCCTCTGCTCCTCATATGCCACGGCCAGAAGAAAGAATTTGCCTTCTTGGAGCACTGCCAGAGGGAAAACCATTACAGAGGAACCTGATTTCAAGGCTGGGGCTTGTGTCAGGACAGACTCACCTCCTGTCCCTGGGATTTTTATGCAGACTATGCTCTGAATTTTCCAAGTATTTTTTTTTTTTTTATTTTATAGGAAGCTTCAGGATTAAGTGTCTGATTTTTTTTTTTTTTTTCCCTTGGTGATCTTCTTTTATTTGCCCAATCTCCCTTAAAATAGAAACTACCTGGACAACATCTGACAGAGCCATAAATCCTGCATATGTTCTGTCTGATATTAAGGTTGTTATTCTTTTGGGAGTTTTGGACGTTGGACTGAAGCTCTATTTTTATCAAGATTTGCATGAGAACAAACTATCTAATGCAGTGGGTAAAGCCTGGATGGCTGCTGGAGAGCTGGCTGCACAGCAGCAAGGCTTGGGGCTCTGGACCATGCAAAAAGCCACCTGCACTTCAGCCTCTGCCTTGAGCACTGCACCACTGGCACCTGGGGGAGATGCCAAATGGACCAACAGGGAAGGTCTATCCCCTGAACACACTCCTCTCAGGAGAACACTGCAGAGCCTGGGCAGTAAAAATGACATGGGAAGAGTGTCAGGCAATGGACAGGCTCAGCAGAGCGCTGGTCATGCTCTAAGACACATGAGAGTGTGGGAAGGGTTCCCATTCTCCATCTGGTTTTTAGCCTAAACTGACCAAGTGTCCATGCAGAAAGGATCTTATGTAAGATCTCTCCTTGAGCAGCAACTTGCCATCAATTTTGTTCTCAAAAGGGTTTTTTTAAAGGATAAAATATTTCAAGGCATGCCTCTCTAAGATGTTTGGGGTTTGACTCAGAGTCACTAAATAAACAAAGCATGCTGAGAAAACACAAAAAACAAGGACATGGAAACGTCAGGGCCCTGTCTGTGCATCTCCTACGTTCAGACAGACTCCCTGCAGTTACCTCAAGGACTGAGCACTGTAAACATCAGCAGGACCTCTCCTCCAGGACCCTGCTGCATCCTTTCAAACACTCTCCCTTCCCTAAGCTGTCTTAAGCAAAATTAAGGACTTATTTATTGAGGTTAGAGCCAAGGCAACTATGCTAAGGAGTGTGTTGACCGTGGCACAGGAGGAGGAGATATGACGTTACTTACACATGGCATGGAAATTCAAGGAGATGGGTGGGAGAAAAGAAATGGGGTGCCTAGTGTGGAGGATCTGGGAGCTGAAGAGCAGAGAGGTTAAAGCTGCTTCCCCTCTACCGATTAAACATGAAGCAAACCAGGAATTGAATCTGAGTTCATGCTTCTACTCCAAGACCAGCATCCCTGAGCAAACTGATTTTCATTTGGGTATGTTTGTTCTGGGGTTTGTTGGGACTTTTCCTTCAGTTCCTTGACATGGGCACCTTCATTCAGCTAAACCCAAGTGCTTGCAAATTGCATCAACCTTCCAAAATGCAGCCTGACCCCTGCAACAGTTCATATAACTGAACTGCAGAACTGGTGGAAAGACCAAATCCTACCATTTTTCTTTGGCTGAAAGGCAAGAGGCTCTGGAAACCTGTGTAGCTGCATGGGTGTTGGGGTCACTGTGAAGCTGAGAGCAGTGGAGAGCAGTGCTCACCTACGAACCACTCGCCACTTGCGTGGGGCAGGGACCTGCTGAGCAGCTGCAGTTGGATCCTGGTTTCCCCATCTCTGGTGGCAGAAAGAGCTGGGTCCTGGTACATTCCGTAGCCAGAGTTACAGAACAGGTTTGGTTTTTTTTCCTGGGAAGGCACCTCTGAATCTCCCTGATGTGCTCAGGGATGATTCTGGGTTGGTTTAGTTCAAACATGACATTTGAAGAGTTTGAGGCTTGGGAAAATGTGACGTTCATAAGCAGTTTCTGAAAACCTCCCTGTGCTGGTGGTCTTTCCCCACCTCTGAAAGCACTGTGCAACCTCCATCTGCACCTCACAGAGTTTGCTCATCATCCTTCAAACCCAGCTTGGAAAAACAGACAGGAAAACAATCTGAAATATCTATTTCTTTCTATATTTATTCCTCAGGTAACAGCCCTCACAGCTTTGAAACATTTAACCTTCAAACATGCAAAGCTGTTTAAGCAAGTAGGGAATGATAGGTTGAATTCTTACAAAGTAAGGGCTTTTTCTGAGCAAGTTTAATGATGGGAACACCAAGAGTCTTGTGGCCTTGAAGTCTTGTTCTACCACATTCGAAAACAGAACTTGCACTCCGGGGCAATTTCTGACATTTGATTTTTCTACCTCAAAGTGAGATGAAAACTTCTATAAGTTCACTGAATAAGGAGACCCAAGAATTTTTTTCTTTGAAAAAGGTGAAATGAAAAACTTCTGTACTTTCTAAAGAAACATATTTCCTCTCCAATGTTGATGTTTCCAAATACCTCCCCCACAAATATTTCCTTATCTTAAAACCATAAATTTACTCTAAAACATGATGATCCAATGAAAAATAACCAATTCAATGCATCACAGCTTTTCACTGGGATTATTGTTCTGGGTAGAAAGGTTTTATTCAGCTTAGAGTTCCACATTAGATCCTGAACCCTAGTTAACGATTCCCTTTTAATAAAAAAGCACTGCAGAGAAGCACATAGCATTCCACAATTTATAATTAGAATAAGTACCCTGAAAATATGTCTGTATTTTGGTACCACCCCATTCATACCAAATGACAATGAACAAGCAGTGCAAACCTTGAATGAAAAAGTATTACATGGTGGAGGAGGCATTTGTTAGCTTTAGGCATGCTTTTGCCACTGATAAGAAGCCAGAAAGTGACTCACACTGTTTGTCAGAGTGAGAAGCTTACAACTGAGAGCCCTGAAAATATGGAAACTCAAATGAGTAAATGAGAAAGGATTGGGAAATATATCAGCAAGCAAGCAAGCAAACAAATATATATATATAATTAAAAAAAATACCAAACCACAAAAATTTTTGAATTTTACAAGGTGGTTTCCCCCAGAATATCTTTTAGGTCATTAAAGGGGGGCAGGGAGGAATAGGGAAACCTTTGGAAAGGCAAAGGTGAGTGAGCAGAGGGGAAGGTCACCCACAAAATAACCTGTTTTCATGTTCTGTTTGTTTGGCATTAACCAACAAACCAACTCACAACTGTGACTATACCACAGGTTGAAGTGTTGGTTAAAACGCTGAAGCAAGTGCAGATAAAACATGCAAAAAATGACACCTGGAGCCACATCAACCCCAGCAAATTATTGACCTTGGAAGCATTTCCCCCCACTTTCTGTGTGGCAATAATAACATCTGCTCTGACCTTTAACAAGTAACATCTCCAGCAGCCAGCTAACCTGCAGGGACCACCGAGCATCACAGACAGATTGGTCTCCTTTCTTTTACTGTGCTCATTTGAAGCTCATAAGATAGATCTACTCCCTGGACTGAAGCCTCTACACAACCATCAATAATTCCCTTATCTCATGTCGTATTTACCAAACCTAATTGCCTTCGGCTGGCAAAGAACACGACACTCGTTTCATTATTCTTGGCTGAGTTGTCTTTTTGCTTAGTGTGCCGCTGCGGGATGTTTCTGTGGAAACACTGCTGCAGAAAAAGGGACCTTAGGGGAAAGCTGGGAAGTTTGGGGTTTTTCGCTATTTACTCTTATGTCATCAAAGAAATGCACCAGGATGGTGTATGAAGATAAGAGAACATCTCTCAGATGGTTTCCATCAGTGGGATTGCCCAGCAGACACTCAACATTCTGGCAGACTCCTCCAGCCACTGATGGGTGTCACATGAGGTCAGAACACACCAGGGAAGCCCTGCATCCGTAGGAGCTAAAGCCAGGGCCACCTGTAGAAATGGAGAAGTGGGATGTACCAGACAGCAATGGGCAAGATGTCAGACCATTGCAAGGCAGTGGAAGTGCCGAGTTGAAACCTCACAGGCAGTAGACAGAGAACAGTCTCACCACAGACTGTTTCTTTAAAAAGAGCAGTTTCATTAAGAAAAAAATAGATCAGGAGATGACAAATTTGGCTCATGACGTTAACCAGAGATAAGACATGAAGTGGTTTTCTTTTTTTCACCTTTTTTCCCCTCCTGTTTCAGTGAAAGCAAAGACTGAGGCTCTCAGTAGATGACCCCAGTTCTGCTGAGGACATGCATCCCTCCCACCCACCCTGCATCTCTGTTGCCGGGCAGGATGTAGCTCCAGCACGGGCACTTGAAGGTACAGGGCTGTGAGCAGCCCTGGACACATGCTCAGCTTGGGTTTGCTCCTGCAGCTTCAGCCAGGGACAGAGCAGCTTCAGTCACACCACACCAGACAGGGTCCTGAGCTGCAGGGCAGCACCAGCAAGCTCCCCACAGACAGTCAGGGGATATTTGCCCAGGCAGTGCATTGCTCAGGAGGCACTGCCAGGGGAATAGAGACCTGTCCTCTGTCCCCTGGAGAACCCCGAGGTCACAGAATGCCCCAGGTTGGAAGGGACCTCCAAGGGTTATCTGGTCCAGCCCCCCTGCAGGAAGCAGGGACAAGTTGGAGCTAGAGTTCCAAGGTTCTAAGGACCTGCCTGCTCTCTCTTGGGGTCACTGGAGACTGAGCACAGCTTTCACTGCCTGCAGAACAGCAGAACGGTGTTGGGCTTTTTATTATTATTATTTACATCAGCTTTTGCAGGTTCCCATCAAGTTAAATGCTACAAGAAAAAAACAGAGATTATAACCCTTTAAGACCTTGAAAACCAACCCATGACAAGGCCTCCCTAGAACTAAATCTGGCAAGGGAAGTTAAGAACATCAAGAAAAGCTTTTTCAAGTATGTTGGAGGCAAAAGGAAGTCTAGAGGAAATGTGGGCCCGCTGCTGAATGAAGTGGGTGCCCTGGTGACCGAGGATAGAGAGAGGGCTGAGTTACTGAATGCCACCTTCACCTCATTCTTTACTACTCAGGCCAGCGACCAGGAGTCCCAGGCCTTCAAGACCACAGAGGAAGTCTGAAGGAAGGAAGTTTTTACCTCTGTTGAAGAGGCTTGGGTTAGAGATCAGTTGAACAAGCTGGACATCAGTCGATGGATCAGTTGAACAAACTGGACAAACTGGACCATGAAACCATGGGCCCCGATGGGATACACCCATGGGTGATGAGGGAGATGGCAGAGGTCATTGCTAGGCCACTCTCCACAATCTTTGAGAGGCCCTGGAGAACAGGAGGGGTGCCTGAGGACTGGAGGAAGGCCAATGTCATCCCAACCTTCAAAAAGGGCAAAAAGGAGGACCTGGGTAACTATAGGCTGGTCAGCCTCACCTCCATCCCTCGAAAGGTGATGGAACAGTTTGCTCTTGCCACCATCTTAAAGCATGTGGAGGAAAGGAGGTTTATCATGGGGAGTCAACATGGATTCCGTACTAATCTGATAGCCTTTGATGATGGCACAAGTAGTTGGATAGATGAGGGGAGGGCAGTGGATGTGGTATTTCTTGACTTCAGCAAGGCTTTCGATACTGTCTCCCGTGGTATCCTCACAGCCAAGCTTAAGAAGTGCAGATTGGGTGATTGCCTGGTGAGGTGGACTGGGAACTGGCTGAAGAACAGAGCCCAGAGAGTAGTGGTCAGTGGAGCAGAGTCTACCTGGGGACCTGTGGCTAGTGGTGTCTCCCAAGGGTCAGTTCTGGTTCCAATACTGTTCAATATATTCATCAATGACCTGGATGAAGGGATAGAGTGGACCCTCAGCAAGTTTGCTGATGATACAAAACTGGGAGGAGTGTAACGGGCTGCCCAGGGAGGTTGTGGAGTCTCCTTCTCTGTGGGCTGCCCTGGGTGATCCTGCTCTGGCAGGGGGGTTGGACTCAATGATCTTTATAGGTCCCTTCCAACCCCTAACATTCTATGGTTCTCATGAACTTACAGGTTTAATTTCCAGTACCACTTTCCATTTCTTCAGCCTTTATAATATCCCTTGTGCTGCCTTCTGCAGCTGGTCCTGATCTCGACCACACTCAGCAGCGAGCTGTGCTTCCTGAAGCTGATGCCATCATGAGAAAGCAGTGCAAAAGACTCTGAAGAACAGCTGATAGAGATGAGTGAGGGTGAGCAACTGTGACCAGCTTCGGGAAGCTTTGTTACTTCAGGAATGTTGCAAAATATGAGCGGCTTTGACATAGAGCGAAGAGGCGGGGAATAAAGAAACCACATATGCACATGGAAACATGACAAAACATAAAGCCAATATCCCTCCCTGAGGAGTGCAGAAAATAAACACAAATGTTTTCCTGGCTAGAAGAAACCCAAACAACTCTCTAACAGCCTTTCCAGAACAGTTCATAGCACTGTATAAACGAGTGATGCAAACCTGTTGCCACACTGACAGCGCTCAGGAGTAAACAGGACGATGCTGGCTGTGGTTTGGATCTAAAGGGAACAAAGGGAGGGTTCACTCCCTGCTGTCTCTTTTGGACACCAGTTGCTAGATCAGAATTTTCTACCTCTCATCTACCAAGAGAGCATGAAGTGCCTCTTAACACTGCAGTGTTGGTGCCTTTGGCTGAGGCTACTGAAGGATGCCAGAACCACCTGCTCTTCTGTCCCCAGGCAGAAGCCCTGGATGCACAAGGGTGAGACAGTCCCCAGTGCCTGTTGTCATTTCATTCCTACTGAGAGGCTCCCTGTCAGGCACAGAACAATGTTTTTGAGGAACCAAGTACATAGTCAGTCCAATCTGATTCTTAGGGAGGTTGAACTGAGTTGAATCTTCTGGCCATGGAGTTCAGGGTGCCTGAGGAAGGTGACTAAAAGGGCCATGATCTTCTGTGACACAATGAGAAAATCCTTCTTAGACAGCAAATTGCCTTTCATTTCCCATATCAAGTGATCAGCAGCAGTTGTTCTTATCTTTGGTCCAAGACCAGATGGATGGATGATGCTCAGTGTTCTTTCTTCACTTCCAGGAAAAGACTGGTTTTCCCTCAAGTGTTCTATTAAAACTGGATGGAATTAGCTGATCCAGTATTCTAATTACTAAGAAACCTAATGCAATTTCCAATTTAAATGCCAGGAAAATTATAGAATAGTTTTGATTGGAAGGGACCTTAAAGATTATCTGGCATCCCCACAGGAACACCTTCCACCAGACCAGGATGTTCAAAACCCTGTCCAATCTGGCCATGAACACTTCCAGGGAGGGGACATCCACAACACCAATTGCTTTCCCTCTTGATTCCAAGGTCCCACCTATCTTCACTTCCAGTTGTTGAGTGTTCTCCTGCAGAAGTGATGTCTGTGATTTCAGAGACACATTTACCTGCTTCAAAACCTAAAAAAAAACCCAAGATGTGTCATTTATGCATTGCTTTTTAAAATAATCTCACTATAAATACTGCTGTGCAGGTAGCAGCAAGCACGCCTTGCCCCGTGGACATCCTGTTTCCTCGAGTATAAACTATTTCAGGCAAATCACACACAGAAACCTTAAAATGAAACACTCCCGATTCACCAGCACTGTATTTGCAGTAGATGGGCTGCATCGCCTCTCCCTTCCTGTTCCAAACACCATTCTGCAGAGGGATTAATCATTCCTCAGAAACAGTGCAACCGATCGCAGGGTTATTGGCACCTCTCCCAGCTCATCAAGAACCGGGGACTCCTGACATAGCTTCAGCCATCTTCCCAGCAGCTCTTTTCAAGCCTATACACATCAGCTTCCAGGTGAGTGGACTTCCACTTTTCATTTACCATGATTTTGACCTCTCCAGTTCTGGCCAAATCCAGTAGCCTACAGGGGAGGAGAAGAGCTGGCTGCAATTTAGTGCGAGCCTCACCCCACCCCAGTCAGCACAACTCATTGGGACACAGCACAGCAAATTCTTTTGCTTTGATTTGCTTCAATAGCAAATTTTATTTGTTTTCCTATCCTCTGGAATTTAGCAGTATTAGTCAGCAGTTAAGAGTAAGAATACTAAAACCAGAAACAGAATAAACAGCAGAAACAAGTCACTGATTGAAGTGACATTCATTTTTTAACACAAAATCTCCTTTCCGAGAACTTGCCTATTAAAGAAAATAGTCTTCTGGCTTGCCTGGCCGTCTTGGACATACACAAGGAGGGCAGTGACAAAAGGTCAGCTGAAACAACAGCCCTGTCCTGGTGCTTGTGCAGGAGCTGCAGTCCACACTTTGCAGATGAAAGGCAGCTCAGGCCAAAGAATATTGAAATAATACAAATGTATTTAAATAATAGCACATTTACAATGAATAGGGCATAACTTCACTACCTATTTTCTTTTTCCAGTTGCAAAAATTGCATTTTTACTTGCATCTTAGCATGATTTGGCTTTGTGCAAAAGAGAGGAAACCATAGTGAAATGAAAAGGAGGAATAGAAGTCTGAAATAGGGTCTGAGCAGCACATTGAGCCACCTGACCCTAAACACCTGACTGCTAAGACCACTCTCCTGAGCAGAATCCAACCAGGAACTGAGATCTAAACTGAGTTTGAACCCAAATATCACACAGCTGTGTATGTCCCATGGAAAAAAAAAAAAAGGATGGATAGATAGACGGACATATATTTGCTCAATAACTTATATGCCAGCCTAATACACAACCTAAATATTCCCAACAGCCTCTTGCAGCCAGAAAAATGCCCTTATATATCTCCAGGTCAATTGCACTGAAACAAACGTGGGACTCTTCCATCAGGGTCAAGCAACTGCACAGTTGATATTAGATCCAGACCATCTACAAACATTACGTTAAGGTAAGAATAAAAACCTGAATGCTGTTCTCCATGAAGCTCTGGCAACAATTCACTTAGGAAAGGGAGTCAAAACCACAAAGACTAGAAACAGAGACTCTGATCAGGGACTCAGATGCAAGTTCTGCTCACACCCGTAACCTAAATCAGGAACTGTCGTAAAGAAAGCTCTTGCTGGTGCCATTTTTCATTTCCAAGAAAGGTAGTAATTTTAAAAATTATACTGTACAAGCAAGAATTTCTCAAACCACGTTTGTGTCTGCTCATCCCTAGAGTTCATTCACATTAAACAAGCAGTTTCCCTCGGTTTGGTCTGGCTCGTGCATCACTGTTACACACGAGGCAACAGCTTGAATGACTCCCAGGTAAAAATCACAGAAAGTTGTGTATACTGAAATTTCTACCAACACCAAAGCAAATTATTTAGTTTTTTGTTACACCTGCAGCAACATGACATTCTTTACTGAAACTTAGAGAAGGGAAAGAGATGGGTGGAAGACGTTTATGATCAACCTGAATATGTTTCTACTCAACGTAGAAAAAAAACTTGTGTCCTACTCCAGAACACACCAAATAAAGGTCACCATTCTGAAGTAAAAAAAAGACGTTTAGCACATAGGTTCAGCAGCTTATAGGATCTCATCAGGATGTCCAGCTATTCTTGCCTGCATGAGATCCTGGCGTTCTCTTGACTCCACAATTCTCACAGAGCACTGCCACATTTTAGGGTGAGGATGTCTCAGAAGAGCTGTACACACAGCTTTCCAATCCCAAGCTGAGGGGTTTTCTGGTTTCTTTAGTGTTAACTACATCACCAGCAACGGGGTTTTCACACATGTAGTGACCAAAACAGGATGTCAGATTATGGGAGCAAAGGATTTCTGCCCTATATATGCCTCTGAGTCTAATAACACACACTAATAACACACACTTCATTTTAAATCCAGTGTCAATGGTATATTTTGTTTTCCCAAATCTATTCATTACAATTGCATAGATTTAAAATAGCCTACAAGGGTATAATGGTACAACAGATGAGCAATTAAAATGGACAGCATTGTATGTTACAACCTTAATTGTTCCTACATTATTAAAGACCTGCACTGTGCTTCTAAAGGCGCAAAGCTTTCCAATGGCAGATAGAAGAATTGAAGCAATTCTATACTCTCCTAAAAGGCTATTCGGCCTTGAAAATCCAATGGATTAAGTGCTGATTTAGAAATGTAGGAGTTTTTCAATTTACGTTACTTTTAAATCTTGCAACTCTTCATTCCATCCTGCTGTGGAATTTCAAAGAAATTTGCTTCTCTTCTGTGGAAACTTGCATGTAGTCAGTGAGTTTTCTTTTGCAGAAAGTAGAACAATTCTGTGTACAGTAAGTAAAATTCACTCAAAAGGAGTCTAACACCCACCCCGTGATGGAGCAGGGAGAGGACAACAAGCTCACTAACTCAATTTCTTGGGCCTTTGCCCTGTGGCTATTCCTCCCTGTGTTAGGTATGGGCTCGAACTCAGTTCTGCTTTGGCATAAAGGAGGAAAATCACATTTCTTGTACTCCTTAGGGAACTTTCCCATAATCAAATTAAAAGAAGCACCAAATAACCCAGCATGTGTCTTGTATCAGTTCTTTTGTCATTAAGACAGCTGTTCCTCTTTCAGTCCTGCAGTAAAAAGGAAGCCAAGCTCCACTCAGTTATTGTTCTCTAAATTCTTCACAAATGCCAGCAGATGCCAATGAAAAGCTTTACAGATCCCTCCTTGGGGTCTCCTTTGTAAACAGCTTCTGGGAGCAATTCAGACATTTGATCAGGAATCCGCATATCAGACAAAGCCCAGAGGCTCTTCCCCAGCAGAGAGGAGATGTAGGAAGGAAGGAGGGACACATGTCTTTGGGCTGATAGGAAGACACGTTCATCTTCCCAGAAATGCTTCCCACAGATGGACATCAGCAGGAAGAGGCATCAGGGAGACAGGTCCAGGGAGGAAAGAGAGATGAAAAGGGTGAAGGGAGAAGCCTGCATCAGAGAGCTGACTCTGTCATAATCAAAAGGCTTCCTTACCCCTTCCTTTCCCCAGTGACATCCATACCCTGTGGCATAATTTCCATGTTCCTTTCAAATCAAGCAGTGACATAGATCCCCAGGGTTGAGTTTGCAGGAGAAAGCTCATGGAAAATTTCACATTCTTGCCAACAAGTAAAAAGCCAGACTTGTTTAAGGAAGGAGGGTTGGAACCAGATAAGCATGCCCAAAGCAATGAGTGATAAATAGAATACGCAGAGACAAATATTTGGAGCTTCTCAAACAGGAAAAACAGAGGAGAATCTGAAGGGAACTGATACATTTAAAATGAAGAGGCTTTCTAGTGTGCTATTTAAATTATTTTCACATGATACAATGCACTGAAGTGATATTCTCTGAAGTGATATTACAGGTCAGAAATTGCTTTTTTTTTTTTTTTCCTGCTGCCATGGAGAAATGGTATTTATAAGGGTCTCAGCCTCTGTTTGTTGCCATGTGGACTCAGGGTCCACTATCAAATGTAATACAGATACGAAAACACTGAGAGGATGCAAAATCAGTGCCTTCCAAACCACAATGATTACAGACAGTGTGGTGCTGGACCAGAGTGACAGTCGTTTTTTCCAGAATAACCTCTTTTCACCCTTTGGGGCCAAGGATCCCAGATTTCTGTGTCATATGGGAAGAGCTGGCTGAATGTGACCCTCCTCAGCCACAGCCAGCCTCTCCTGCCTCTCTGCTCTAATTGCACAAGTATCTCCACAGAACAAACACCACACCTTTGGTGCACAAGATGAATATATATGGAAAAAGAATAGGAGAGCTCAAGGACATCTTTTATGCTGTGAGTCCCCAAGCGACTTGTACAGATCTCTCAGCAAGACCAAGCTTTTCAGACCCATCTAGTGCTTTAATCCTCAAAACAACATTCCTCTCTCTAGGTGTAGATGTGCTGATGTCAAATAGGTGACAATATCCTGCATCACCAGTATGGTCAAACACCCACTGCTACACAGAGCCTGGGAAACTGGGATTTGCAGACAACCTGGCCACATGCCCACAGATCTGTGGAGTCCCCCAGGACATCAGCAGTATGTGAGCTGGTCCTTTCCCAAACATCAAATGTGGCCTCTACAGCTAACACAGTCCAGCTTCCTGAGCTGTCCACCAGACCAGTGAATAAAGCATCATATCATCCTTGAAGGAAACACCATCAAAGAGCTTCCAGTAAACCTACAATGAATCAACACTTCCCAACAAAGATCACAAGTTTTCTTTCCCCTTCACTCAACTGTGCGGTCTCTGGCCTTTTGAATTAACAGTTTGTAGCAGAAGAATTTATGTATGAGTCACTGGTCAAAGACCCCTCAGGTTTCTCATGAGGGAGACACAATCCTGGGAAATGTAGCTGAGCTCCTGACACAGGAAGGTCATCTGTCCATACTGGCCACAGAGCAAAGCAAGGCTGGACAGCTGGGAATCCAAGATAGAGATCTAGGTCATGGCATGGTCTTCTCTGCTCTTCTATTAAACCAGCTGTGGGCTGGTTTGGAGCTGAGGTGGGTAGACTATAACAGGCATCCAGCTGCTGCAACATCTCTGAGTAATAAAAGCTGCAATTTTACATGTCTCAGACAGAACATCTAGACACAACAGAAGTTCTCCTGAAGAATTTTAAGAAAGGAGGAAGCACAGCATAATAGAAGTGCTAATTCTTGTAATGGGGTCATTACTGTAAGAAGATTACAAAACAACCCATCTGGTTTTCAACCTTTAATCCTAGCTGAAGGAAGAAGACAGGCCATGATGTTTGCCTGCAGCTGTGCACGTGCTAAGGTCCTGTTATCTGGGAAGAGAGGAGCTGGATAATACAGGGCTGGCTACAGTCCTTTTTCCCTTCTTACAAGGGTTCCCGTGCTGGTATCCAGCTCACAGCACACCCTGGGATAAGAGAAGGGTGAATTGCTGCTGCCTGACACAACCCTGATTTGCCAGAAACATTGGCTGTCACCTTCTTCTTCACGAAGACGGAAACATGAGGAGACCAGAAAGGTCCTCAGCCTTTGGTGTGATTCATTCCCAGAATGGAGACACCACCTTGCCTTGGCTTGGAAGTTTCAGATCAGAAGTATCCTGAAGTTTCCAGGTGTTTGTTGTTTTTGCACACATGGCAATCCCAGGCAGCCACAGCTGTGTTAGCCAGTCAGTTCAGACTGGGAAAAGTTGACTATGTTTAACAGACACCGAGACTCATAAAATAGCTGATATTGGAGCAGGTCTACAGATTGACAAGGGGGTGATTGACTGGGTGATTGACTGGGTGAATTTCCCAGGCCTTCTCAGGCATGATGAACAGCGTGAAAGTGAGGAGGTACCCCACCACCACCCGGGCTCTGCAGAAACACCACAACAGTGGCACTGACCTTGTCACAGGCATCTCTGAGAGAGTTGCACTGAAGGGGTCCGCTCCCTTGCAACGTTCACAAGGAGATGCTTTTCTCCTTCTGAATTACAATCAGTTCACTTCATTTTGGACCTCACAAGGCTCTATTCAGCCATGTTTACATAGTTGTCCCTGAGATGTCAACATCATCTCTGATATTTCCCCTGTCAGGAGCCCTGTAAAACTCTGAGTTCTCCCACCATTTGGTCACAAATGTCCACAGAGTTTCAAGGAAATTGAAGAGCCACAACTGCTGGAAACAAAATTCCCTCCTTAGCTGAACTCAATTGCAACATCTTCCAGGACACCAGAACAAACCAAACAAAAGTAGCATGCAACATTTCCTGCTTTTCTAGTGTGGAAGATAAAGAGATTGCTCCCACTGCAAAAGCTCTGGCATTTTAAGGTTGAGACTCCAACATGCTGCAGGTGACTAAAGTATGCAAAAAACCCCAGTGTTTTCTGAATAACATTTTAAATGTGCTTAGAGAATGTGGATGCTTAACTCCTGTCTGCCTTGAAAATCCCAAGCATGCTGTTTCCAACTTACCCTTCGCTGCCCCGTGTCATGGATGAGATGTTTGACACAGCGATGATTTAGCAGCAATTCAAAATTTATTCAAAGTATAAGATAAATCAGAAGGTTGAATTTTAGCAGCTCCCAACTGACCAATTTAAAGATGAACAAGTGATTCAGCAGAATATGTTATAATCACCCAGCAACTTAATTGCAAAGGCAGGAATGACAAGATCTGCACTAACTTACTGCAGCGTGTCCTAGAGCATAATAAACAAACACAAATGTATAACCAGAAAGGGTACGATCACACACAAACAGGCAGAAATATTTGGATGCAGTGAAAAAATATCTAGACACTCACACTGGTGAAAGTAAATGTGTATATTCAAACACATAGACAGGTAGAGGGGTGGGTGGAAGAGGCCAGCCCATGGTTAAAAACTCCCTCCTACCGAGTTTGGAGCACATACTCACAGCACATGGGCATTCCTCAGTGGGTAGCAGTTGAGACTCAAGGAGGTTGACTTACCCAGGTCTTCCATCAGCTTTGCTGGCAGACAGTCCTGAGAGATGTCCCAGCTCAGGGGAGATGCTGGTCACAGCCTGCTGCCATCCAGGAGAGCTCAAAGGGTTTTGCTTAGGATCACTGTTTATAGGGTCCAAGATAATAGACTTTTGTTAAGTACTTTTGCATTTCAGCCCAACTCAAGTGGGTAGTATTCTAGTGCTTTCCTCCAGTTGCACACACTCAGAACTTGCTAGATTTTGGTGTTCTGGTCCCCCTGGCTTTGGGCCATGACCCAGGTACAGGTGTACCAGGGTGTCAGGAGGTGATGGATTGTTGTTAGCATTCCCAAGAGATAAGGGGGAGCAGGATGCAGGCGTGTCAAGAAGGTGCTTTAACTCTCTGGACCACTGTTTACGATCCATGGTAGGTTGTCAGGAGGTAATAGAGTGTTGTTTTTGTCCACAAAGAATAGGGGAAGCAGAAGCCAGGTGCATTAAGGGGGTGTCTCGACATTCTGGCACACTGCCTTTCACAACCATGCCCAGCTTTCCCAGGGATTGTTGCGTGGCCCAGGGAGGGGGAGCTGCACCACGTACCGAGTGGCCCAAGAGCAAGGGAGAATTGGAACACCACACACCAGCCAGCTCCCAGTAAACAGGCTACGAGCTGGCAGCGCCAGGACTGCTCCTGGGGAATGAGCTGTCCTCCCAGGCAGGTCCATGCTCCGTGCACAGCTGAGCTGGTGGTTTCACAGAGTGATGAGGCACAAGTCACACCTTCACAGCATGTTACCCTTATGGGACCAGCAAGAACATCACATGAGGAGTGGTTGGTAACTGGTGGCTGGAAGGAAATACAGTGCAGGGTATGGGAACAGGAGCAGTACACCTGGGACAGCAGCCTGCGTAGCATGGCAAGTACTAGTAACAGTTATGACAGATGTATGACATGACTTAGAGAGTCCCAGGCACAGCTTCCTGTGTCTTCAGCTCTGGAACAATTACAGGGGAAAGGCTGGAGTTCAGGTCATTGACACTAGGATTCAGAGCAGGCAGGGTGGAACCTGCTCAAAGGTCCCACTTCCTGACACCAAAAATGCAGCATCTCCCAGGAGCTTCAAGACTTCAGAATCATTCTATGATTCTATGAGTTTGATTGTGCTGAATGTTTGTATCAAAGTAAGGATGGAAACACAGGACACCTTTTAGCAATGCCTACAGCTTCACGTAACCCATGAGATGAAGGGAGCGGTCCCTCGTACACCCTGTCAGGAAAACTTTCTGCAGCCCAGGGCCAAGAATGATTTGTGGCCAAGAGCTACAACTCTAATAAAGGCTTACAGACAAGGACGGGTGCCAGCCATGCTTGTGCCCAGTGCTCTCACAGCATCTGTACCTTGCCCCAGTCTGCAGGAAGGAAAGATGAGAAGTAACTGCAACGGCTGTGAAGAGTCAGGGTTGCAAAACCTCCGAAGCAGAACTGCTCACTTCCCAAATGCATCCGCCAGGCAGCCGGGGCGGAAAGGGGAACCTGGCTGCAGAGCTGAGACCTGGCAAACTCCGAAACACTGCAAAGGGGGGGAAGAGGTGAAGCTGAGCCACAGCCATCCTTACTGCAATTGTCCCTGCATGCTGCTAGGGGTTTGGAGGAGGAAGGAAACAACCTGAAAGACTTTGCAGTCAAGGAGGGGGTTATTCTGGCTAGGATTGATCTCAGTTTTACTGGACTGGTCCAACAGGGGATTGAAATGTGGGAAATGCGGTGACCTCACAGTTACCCATGGCAAAGGGACAGGAATCACAGGGTTGTTCAGCCTGGAGAAGAGAATGGTCTGGGGAGACCTTCTGTGGCCTTTCATTACTTAGGAAGGTCTACTGGAAAGATGGCGAGTGTAGTGACAGGACAAGGGGCAACAGTTTTAAACCAAAAGAGGATAGATTTAGTCTAGATATAAGGAAGAAAATTTTTATGCTGAGGGTGGTGAGAGCCTGTCTGGGGTTGCCCAGAGAGGTGGTTGTTGTCCCAACCCTGGCACCATTGCAGGTGAAGTTGGCCGGGGCTCTGAGCACCCTGCTCTAGTTGCAGATGACCCTGCTCTCTGCAGGAAGGTTAGAGTAGGTGACTTTTAAAGGTCCCTTCCCACCCAAACCATTCTGTGATTACAGGGGGAGAGCTCTCTCTATCCACTCTAGGGCTAAGAGAAAGCTGGTGGACCAGATGTTCTGCAGACTAAGGAAAATTACAGAATCACTGAAGCTGGAAAAGACCTCTGAGATCATCAAGTCCAGCCTATGGTGA
Source organism: Todiramphus chloris collaris (assembly GCA_025345505.1). Classification (NCBI taxonomy): domain Eukaryota; kingdom Metazoa; phylum Chordata; class Aves; order Coraciiformes; family Alcedinidae; genus Todiramphus; species Todiramphus chloris. The sequence goes on from JANVCC010000185.1 coordinate 9,517,601, forward strand.
TTAAATTAAATCAATTTGATGATTAAATCAATCTGATGATTAAATTAAATCAAGCCATCTTGTTACAGGTGAAATTACTTCCTTGGCCCTGCAGGACAGGCTGGATGTTACTGCACTTTTGAGGAGGAGATGCTAGCAAGAGGAAACTGCTAGGAAAAGGCTGAGTGAAATCATCCCCACAGCTAAACCACAGGTCAGACAGTTTAAGGATGTGGCTTTGCAGCTGAGCTATGGAATGTTTGAAACGTTAACAGAGATGGTGTTGCTCAATACCCCCTCTATTTGTCACACTGAGTCTGTGCCACTTGCCTGCAGGCAGGTGACTGAGCAGAGACCCTCTTGCCAAGGACACATCCCCCAAGAATAACAGACCATCCTCAGACACTGTCTCAAAGAAGTCCCCTCTGCTTGGGTGGAAACAAAATAGAAAAGCCAACTTTGTAGTAACCAGCAAAGCAAAGCAAACCCTGTTGATTTCCAACAGTCACCTGAAAATATCCAGGCAGGAGAACTTGGTGCTCGCTCACGTGTCCACGTAAGACAAACAGATGCCTTTTGTGGGAAGGAAAGGAGCAGAAATGAATGTTGTGGTTGTTTCTTGGGGATTAAATTACACCATATTGATGGAGTCGCTTTTATCTGAAATCACACTACAGCCTTTTCCTTCAGAGCTTCTTTCTGACACAAAGGAATTGAACAATGGCAGCTCTCCCTCCCTGGCACAGCCTGCAGAACAAAGGGGCACACACACAGGAGACCCTCACAGCTCAAAGGACTGCAGAAGGGAAAAGGAATGAGAGGCCAAGCAGAACAGCTGAAGCAGCACTGACTACATGGCCCTGGCAGGGAAAACAGTGATCCAAGAAGCTTTCAGCCCTTCTTTGGCTCCTTGTAGGCTCAGAAAAACAGATTTTGATGAACAATCACCTATTTCTCTTTTTAGGAGAGGGTAGCTAACCACACAGGCAGAGGAGGACACGCATCAGCCTACCTGCCACAGCCATACCTGCTGCTGCTGCCATCACCTTCGCCTCTTTTGGTCCAGGCATCATCCAGCTTCGGGAACCTGCCAGCAGTTTCCAGTCAAACAGTACAAGGAGAGCTACACTGAAGTACTCTGGACCATATCAATCCCGGAGGTCTTTATCCATCCCTCTCTCTTCAGAGTCATCTGTGACACTCCAGCCACCCTCCCAGCTCAGCGTGGGGCATGTCCCTCTCAGCCAGTGTAACACTTGATTTCATTTCTTCACTGAATTAAGATCAGCATGGAGCTTTGAAACCACTTGGGAGAACAAAGAAAAACAGGGGGGGCTACTGCAACATTTCCTTTTGCTCATCTCCCCTCATAAATTGGCTGCAATCATATTTTATTTATTTAAATAAATAAATAAAAATACAGCTTTGCCATTGATCTCACTACTGTTTTGCTGAGCAACAAACCTACTGCCTGACACTGAGCAAAAAGGAAAAAGCAATTACAAGAGATGTCTGGATGAATCTCCTGATCTGTCAATATTTCTGATGAAGATAAATGTTGTTGGTAAAAGCAAAGTGCCAAGCCTGAGGAAAAGGGGCCCAAAGCCATTAATACCAATAGAAATTGGACCACCAGCCTCATGCAGAGGAAGGCATATTTAGGAGCACAGAAGGACAGGGAAAGGCTGGAAGACAAGCTCCATAAGTCTGTAGAAGCAATCAGAGGAAGGGAGGAGGAAGGGAGGCTTTTAGTAGTGCACTCCTCTGGGAATCGGCCCCTCATCTGGCACCTGGAAAGGCAATGAGTTAATAAAGGGCATCTGTCAGAGTCTGAAAATGATCTCTTTTTTGGATCAGTAAGTGGCTTGCAAAGGCCAGACCTTTCCTCACAGGCTCTAGGGCCAGGTGACTGCCATCCCAGCAGCATCATGGACCATGCTGGAGCCCAGACTCAGGGATGTTCCTGCCCTTTGGGAAAGACAACAAATAAAGCCAAACAAGTACAAGCTTTCTTCACTCCTAACTTCATGCAGCTCACAACGGCAAGCATAGGAGATGACTTTAGATCTCACTCCTCTGGCATGTCAGACCATCACTCTTATCATGTGGTTCCTCACTGGATATTTCTTGTCCTTGCTCCTGGGAGTTTTGACAATTAATTCTAGGTGAACCTGTCCCAGAGCACACAGTCCCTGTTCATCATATCTTCTTGGGATGTGGCAAAAACTGACAGGGTTAAAGGGTAACACAAAAGAGATATGAGCTAGGCATTAGAAAATGTCCTAGTGGTAAGAGCTGGGATGTGCTGGTCCTGATTGTTTGGGTGGAGTCTCCTCCAGACAGGCTTTCAGGATTTACAAACTTCCTTCAGGAATACATTGGTCTACTGAACCTGACTTGAAGGGACAGCTGCATTTCCAAACCCATTCTCAGTGATTTTCTGGCCACTGAAGGTTGTTTCTGCCCACCTGGGTCCAGGCGGGCTCTACCCTACCCTTATTCTTGCTAGAGGAAGAGGTCAGGGGAGAGTCCTCTCCCCCAGGTTTGCTCTAGTGCAAGTCTTTTTGATTTCCCCCTACAGAGAAGCTCTCACAGTCCACAGAAGGTGGAAGTGTTTTCTCATCAATACCCCACCAGCTCCTCCAAGAACACCTCACCAATAATGTCCACCTGGAGTTGTCTGGCAGTCACGCTCCTACTTACCTGAAGAGGAGAATGGGCAAGGGTAGTGCAGTTTGATGCTCTGTGGTCCATTACCTGGTCCATTCAAATCCTGTGGCTGACTGGGAGGTGGATGGCTTCTTTCCGAATGCCCCTGACAAATGCAAGTTAGCTCTTGAAGAAGATCTACATTGGAGACAACCCTGGGTCTCTGCCCCAGATTTTTTTCTCTATAGCTGCTAATGAACACTCACCTCCTTTCCAAATTCCTCCTGGTTCTGCTGTGCTAGCCTGCAGAACTGCTGGGGTTTTCTCAGGTCTGTTGGCAGTAGGATGAGCACCATTAAGAATTTTAGATGAACTATTTTTTAAGAAGTCCAAGGAATGGTGAATCTTGAAAATATGGTGCAGATACACAGTGATTTCACAGCAACAAAGCATAAAAATTATGTGAAAAGTAGCAGGAGAATGGAGCAAAAGTTGGCAGAGTTTTGCTCAACACTGGACTGCAGGCTGTATGTGTTTACCAACTGAGAAGCAACCAAAATAGTTTCTCAGATGTTCCAAGGAAAAGAGGATTCATTTGTTCTTCCCTATTTCCCTCCCTGACAAAGCTGCTCTGGTGACCCAAACGCCGCTCCGCTCCCTGCCTCGCAAGGTTGATGCTGGACACAGGCTTGGACAGACACCAACACCTACAGCCTCCACCTCAAACAAACAGCTCCTTCCCTCCCATCCCAGATGGCCGCAAGAGCATCAGGTCATCCCTGTCCCTGCACCACAGAATCATAGCATGGCCAGACCTCCGAAGGTCATCTAGTCCAGCCCCCCTGCAGTGAGCAGGGATACCCTCAACTAGACCAGGCTGCTCAGAGCCTTGTCCAACCTCACCTTGAGTATCTCCAGGGATGGGGCCTTAACCACCTCCCTGGGCAGCCTATTCCACTGTTCTACCACCCTCAATGTAAAGATCTTCGTCCTGATATCCAATCTAAATCTACTCTTCTCCAATTTAAACCCGTTACCCCTCGTCCTTTCACTCCAGGCCCTGGTAAACAGCCCCTCTCCAGCCTTCCTGTAGCACCCTTCAGGTACTGGAAGGTCACTAGTAGGTCTCCCTGGAGCCTTCTCTTCCCCAGGCTGAACAACCCCAGCTCCCTCAGCCTGTCCTCGTAGGAGAGGTGTTCCAGCCCTCTGAGCATCTTTGTGGCCTCCTCTGGACCCGCTCCATCAGGTCCATGTCTTTCCTGCGTTGAGGGCTCCAGAGCTGGACTCGGTACTCCTGGTGAGGTCTCACCAGAGCAGAGTACAGGGGGCAGAATCACCTCCCTTGATCTGCTGGCCACACTTCTCTTGATGCAGCCCAGGATGGAATTGGCCTTCTGGGCTGCAAGGGCACACTGTTGGCTCATGTCCAGCTTCTCATCCACCAACCCCCCCAAGTCCTTTAATGCAGAGCTGCTTTCCAGCACCTCGTCTCCCAGCCTGGATTGATAGTGAGGGTTGTTCTGACCCAGGGGCAGGACCCAGCACTTAGTCTTGTTGAACCTCCTGAGGTTCACCTGGGCCCACCTCTCCAGCTTATCCAGGTCCCTCTGGATGACATCCCATCCCTCCAGCCTACTGACAGCACCACTTAGCTTGGTGTCATCTGCAACCTTGCTGATGGTGCACTCGATCCCGCTGTCAATATTGTTGATGAAAATATTAATTTTCATCAGGAACCAGAAATCCTCCATGTCAGGTCTCCTCCTTTCCCTGCCCCTCCATGAGCCAGCACAGAGATTTAGCCAGAATTACAAAAGTTTGAAAGAAATTTCTGGCTGTGCACCTGGTTGTACTTTATTTTGCAGGTGCAGGGATCCAGCTTTACATTGTGCTGCTGGGAAGCAACTGCATTGGTGACTCAGTTAAGACATTTGTTTTTTCCATCTGTTGTGAAACTAAGGTCAAACCCATTATACACTTTTTTTTTTTCTTCCTAAACACAGAATAGAAAATTTGAGGGGGAGGTGTCAAGTGAAATGTTCCAATGGGAAATAAAATATTTATTTAATTATTTTTTAAATCAGAAGGTATCTAAATTTAGCACCGCAGCCTGATTTTGAAAAGTAACATTGAAACATTTTATACCGAAAAATGCTGAGAGGTAGCACTTCAGCTTCCAAACAAACAAACAAAAAAATCAATGTGGAATTTGACGGATTGTTTTGTTTGACCTAAATTTTAAATGACAATGGCTAAGCCATTACTAAAATATCTTGCCCAGTTCTAATTAACACTGAGTGTTATCATCGGTCAGCTGAGAAAACTGCAGGCTTGAGCTTTGAGCAAACTGCAAAAGTGAAATAACCACTAATGCAAACAATTTTAAATGGCCTGACAGAAATCTCCTTGCCAGGGTGTCGTGCTTTCATTAATTCTCCATCAGTTTTCACATTCCCAGAGTGAACGAGAAGGCTGCTACAACACTCAAGGACAAGAAGGGGTTTTTTAAAAGCCCTTTCAGACCTGATAAAGAAGCACAAAAGGGCACAAGTTCTCCGGCTTTCCCTTGTGTTGTTTTATTTTAGTATCTTTAGAAGTTTTGCTGGAAGTAGAAACCCACCAGTGAACAATGTGAATCTCAAAGGAACAGCCCAGCGTTTTAACAAACTACTTAAGGCACGTGCAGCCCCGTGTAGATCTTGCAGAAGATAGCGTGAGTGGAAAGATCACAGCTTACCTGGGTGAACTGCCTCTGCTGCAGGTACCTGCCTAGGCAAGGTCTCTGCGCTGCACATCCAAAAATGCCTTACTGGTTGGTGCCTGCCTGGGTACCACGGGCGGTTTTACCCGGGGAGGGATGGGAACAGGATGCAGGCTGGGAGAAAGCCCCTGGCTGCAGAGCCTTCCTGGCTCACCCAGGCAGCAGCGAGGGTTGCGCTGCTCTCGCTTCAGCCTTGGTCATCAGCTGAAAAGTCGTCCCAACAGCGAGTGTGGCTGCTCTCTGTTTGGGTTTAATTGTCCTTATGTGGCTTTAGTTTAGGTAAATTCAATTAAAGCTCAGCTAAGTTAATCAAACCCCAGCAAGCCATATGCTTGCTTGAAACCAGAGCGGGAACTGACTCCATAGAAGCAGGTGGAAATTTCAGATGTCCAGAAACGTTCAGAGCACCTGTAAAGGTGGCTGAGGGGCTGGTTAACAAACTCATCTAAAGACAACAGATGCAGCTGCAGGAAGGACACGCTGAGTGGGGCATCAGGAGAAGGCAGTCCCAGTTCCTGAGAGAGATCCCATACTAAGTGGGCAGGACAAGCACATGATGGTCCTGAGGGGCAAGGAGGACATGTTCCTTAACAAAGCGAAGCTCTCCAGTTTCCATCCTATCTCTGAACTAATTAATCTGGACACAGATACACTGTGGTAGCTTCACGGGACTATTACTTCTCACAGTACTTTTCACTGGTGTATCTGCTGCTTGCTTCTGGCTTATGTGAGATGAAGTTACTTAGATCAGACCTGTGCCAGTCCCAAAAGTCCCTCTGTGTTTCTCCCAAGCCACTGCCAAGCCCTCCTGAAGTTGCTCAAGAGAAGACAGCAGCAGGAGCCTTCCAATCTTTTCATCTACTCAGCCTCCTGCTGAGAGGATGATCTTAGATCAAAGACTGATCCTTATCAACAGGACATCTGGAAACAGATAGGCAGTGAACCGGTCCAGCTTTCCTCCAGGGAAGAGCGGTGAGGATGTCTGGGAATGAAAAAGGTGAATTGAATGCAGCCCTGGGAACATATAAGTTCATTTCTCAAATGCCAGCAAATGCATGATCCCATTCCATCCACATTGCAAACCGCTGAGGAGACGTGTGTGGACATGAAGAATACGTTAAGGTGGAATATGCCTGAATTTATATCAGTTTTACTCTCTGCCAACACACCAGGGCAGCTGTTTGGCCAGGCATGTTCCTGTGCAATGTGCCACGTGAAGGAAACCCCCAGTGCCCCCTGCCAACCATTCACAAAACACCCGGATTAAGTTGTTTTTTTCAAAGTGTTTCCCTGAATGACCCTTTGGGGAACTTAGCTTTAGATTTTATATTTATTGATAACAGCAATTAAATAGGTGATATCATGACATAAAGGAGTAGAGCTAATTGTCACCCACTTGTGTGAGAGTAAATCCTTGTCCTTTATGATTAAAAATTCCATATTATCAGCAGTGATATTTCTCTAGTCTTGACAGTCTTCGGACTAACATGAGGTTTGCAGCATGACAATGAGGTGAGCAGACACCTCTCACAAGCTCACCTTAAAAAGTCTTTTTAAAACAACACCCGCAAAACATTATTTTCCCAGCTGCCCAGTTCTCTGGTGGAAGAAAACCCTTTTGGCTTAGACAATCAAAACTTTTTTTTTTTCTTCTTTCTGTAAACTGTAAAAATATAAAAGGAAGACAGAATTTGGAGTGCAAAGTTCAGCCGGCAGACAACGAATGCCTGAAACACTGACCTGAGACCCAGAGAAAGATCTGCTTCACACCTTGGTCCTGCTCAAGCTGACAAACCCAACCACTGAGCTTAAAAGTGAAAGAATCAGCGCTCACACTTGTTTTTGTGGGCGAGGGAAAACAAAGCAGTCAACCATACCGACTGTGCAGTGGCCTTAGGAGCTCGTGCTCCAGCACCTGCTGCCGTGTGAAGTCTCCAAGCCTGCACCCAGCCTCACCACAGAGCAAGAAACCACCCTGCAGAGATCTCCTGGGCCCGGCTGAGAGCCTCGCTGGGTTTCCTGCTGTCGCTTCATTCGCCTCTGACTGAGTGAGAAGGTGGTGGGATGCTCCATGAGAAGACAGCTCTGCTCATTTACCAGCCTGGAGGGAGAAGTGGAGATCAACTCTGCAGAAAAGTCTTCAGAAAGGAAGGCAAGATGCTGAAGGGTTGGATATGGAAACAGAGATCTGGTCCTGAAGAGCTTCACGCTGTCTACGTGGCACCAGGGGAAACTGTAAGGAGGCTGCAGGGGTACTTCTGCTCTCTTTTAACTAATGGGTTTGATGGGAGCAGGGCTGGCTAAACTTTTTACTGCTGGGAGCTGCAGCTGGTTTTGTCCCGCTCGTACCCTTCGGGAGAAATGCATCTGTGCAAAACAAGCGTGAAACGGCACCGAATCAGAGCTTCCCACTTCCACTGTGGGAGTGTTTTGCATTCTCTTTCTGCCCGGACCGTTCACGGCAGATGGACAAAACGCTGATGTCAGCCTTCATTTTCTTTTTGGGTTCAATAAGCCACCTCCAAATCTGTCTCGATCTCTGCTAGCCTGTTCCCAACAGAGACCTGCAGTTTGTCTGGTGTGGATGGCTGTGTGAATAACTGTTTCTGCTCCCCGAATAACTGACTGAAACCATGTGAGAACGCTACGCTGAAATAGATAAGAGGATAATTACTTGTGCTAGTATTTGTGAGGCGTTTCCCTGCGGCAGGAGCACACAGCTGTACTGCAGGGATCCATGTGCCCTGCCACAAGAAACTGGTGTTTGCATCTCGGACCAAGCAGGTGGAGTTTGTGCAGTTAAGATGATTGCACATTCTTTCTAAGCATGAAAAGGAGGCAGGTGTGGGACTGAGAAATTCTCTTAGTGTTATTCGGCATGAAAAAGCATATTTCAAGGAAAGGCATCAGCAAACTTCCCCTCCACCGTCCTGTTCTATAGCTTGGGCACAGAAGTGTGAGCTGTTGGGTGTAGCTATTTGAAGGGACTGTCTTTCCTTCAGAAGAAAATTGGAAGACATATTTCATCATAGAATCATTTAGGTTGGAAAAAAACTTTAAGATCATTGAGTTTTTCTATATATTCTGGAGTGACAAAGCACCCAGTAAATGGAAACAGAGACATTTTTCCCTGGAGCTATATAGGTACATCCCAGCAAAGGGAAACAATAAGAATAGGGATTCTTGTGAAAACTGGACAAGGCAGTGTAGGACGTTGTAGTTTTATACTTTGCTTACACTGAAAACTACTCTTCTAAATACCTGTTCCTGCTTAATAGCCAAGATCTCCTTTGCCCATTTGAGATACTTGTGTCTCTTGGGATTTAACCTCGACGGCTTCCTGTGTGTCAACTGAAGAGGATGCTCAAGTGTAGGATGGCAAATCCTGGACAAGAAACATCACCAGAAGCGTCCTGAAACAGGCAGGGAAAGCTTTGTCAGGAGCAGCCACACCTGCTTTTTTGAAGCCACCATCCTTTGTGTGCACGACAACTGCCGGCACAGAGCAGCCACACCAGCAGCTTTGGTTGTGGTTGCTGGGACTGCAGAGAGGTTACCACCAACTGTACTTTGCGGAGTGACTTTGAAGATGTTTTTACAAAGAAAGAAAAAAAAAAAACAAGACAAACCAGCTTCACTGGGAACGGGCACAGTGAGATGTGACAGTGTGGGAGGCCAAGCCAAACCCAGCAGAGAGGGCAGCACCAACATCACGTGGCTCTCACTGAGACTGGGCTGGTCCCACCGCTGTATGGCTAAGGGCGATACCAGCAAAAACCTTGGCCTTGTTCTCCAGGTTGGGAGTGGCTCTGGCCTCAGCACCTTCTGCCCAGGCTCTGAAGAGATCAGCTAACAGCGGAGCTTGCAGAAGATGGGGAAGCAGAAATGATGAAAGTATGGGAAGAAGATGCAGGTAGGGCTGACTGGTGAAAGCCAGCAACACTGGACTTTACAGCTGACGGAGAGGGCACAAAGGGGAACAGTCATAAAAAGTTTAGGCAAAGGTCAGAGTAATGAAGCTGAATGTTGGGCTGGGAGTTTTATCCCAGCACAACCCCAGTTCCCTTTCAGAGGGAAACTGGGCTACTACCATGGGGGTAGTGTAGTAACATAACTGGTGACTTTGGAGCTGTAGATCAAGAAAGGAGCATCTCACCCTTAGGCAGGTCTACCAGCATGTGGAGGAGGGTGTCTCCAGGACAGTCTGGCACAGATGATGGAAGAAGCTGTTACTCTTGCAGAGATGTAGATGAGGGAGCAGGTAGGGGGTGAAACCAAGAGAACTACAGGTTTGATTTTGCTTCTGCTGTTGTTGGTGTAAATCAGGGGCAGGTCCATAGTGCAAGAGCAGCAGCAGATCAACAAGCTCTGAATCATGGTGGTGATGTCAAAAACAATGATAAAAAATTCAAGAACTTAATAAAAAGTTTTGAGTCTTATTAGGATGAGCTGTTTTAATTTGCATCCTGCTCCATGGTACCACCTGGATCATCACAGGCAGCAGTTGACAGGGATGCTCACTGAAGCAGCAAACGCCCAAGCTGGTCACTGCCAGATCTGGTTGCAAACCACCAAAGTCAGCAGAAGAACAAAGCAACCTTGTTGCCTACAAATGGCATCCCAACTGATATTTCACTGCCCGCAGCCTCTGGGCATCTTGGATCCAAAACCAAACCTTCCTTAGCGGATGTTTGCGAAGCGGGGCATGACCACTCAAATTAAGAGAATTCTGAGTCAAGTGAACAGTGGGTACATCTTGTAACAGAAAGGATATTTCTCTAATTGAGAGAGTTTCCTGGCTCTGACGTAACTGGCAGAACTATTTCTCAACGTGTCAGCTTTACTGTCAAGCCACAGCCACATGCTCACTGTGAAGGGTCAAACTTGTTAGGCCATAAGCATGACAGTTATTTATAGCTGGGGTTGACACAGCTGCCACTCCCAGCTTACCTAAGACCTTCCCAATTTGAGGGTGTCCCTGCATCCCCCATCGGGGGGATGGAGGAGCACAGAGGCTCAAATTCAGTCCCTCGTTCAGACTGTGGTAAATTAGTTATTTCCATGCCAGCCACCTAAAGCCAAAATGACTACCTCAGCCTTTCATCTCTATTTGCTGTGGTTAAAGGTAGACAGGGGTAGTGGGAAATGATGAAGAGATGCAATTTGCATGTTTACCTGAGTGGTAGAATCTTCTAGAATTTGCAAAACGAGTCCGGATATTGCTCAGTTACAAAATTTCTATTGCTTTCTACTTCCAGGCAGGCTAAAAATAAAATAAAACCTTGTGCCAGGCTCATTTCTGCTGCAATCACACTCATCCCAGCAGAGTTAAATAGGGGTGAGCATGGGCCCTTACCATGTTGTTTTTCAGCATCACAACTTCTGGTCCCAGCCAGAACAGGGAAACGGAAACCAGTGGTGAGCCAGCCGGCCTCAGCACCGCTCCTCCGTGCTCCTCACCAGCAGGTCTCAGCATCCCCAACACTCGCCCCATCTCCTCCTGCTTCAGCACCAATGCCAAGGTGCTTGCAAGGCAACTATCAGCAATGTCTGGTTGAAAGACCCAAGGCAAGACCCAGTTCAATCCCACTCCTCTAAGGCCCAGCTTTGTGTTTAGGTCAGGGGTTGAATGCAGCTTCAGGAGGTTTGAAGCTGGTTGGTTTCGCAGGGTCCTGTCCTACAGCCTCGCCAATCCTGGTCTTCTATGAAACGGTATTGTTTTGGTTTTGTTTGTTTGGAGATGATTCATTTGTCCTGGAAGGCCCATGCGGCATGTGCTGACGGTCCCACGTGGCAGTGGTGTACGTTACAGAAGACACAAAAGGCCCTTCAGTGTCTTCTGTAGAGTTTCTGTTGTGCTGAGAGCTGGCTGCAGCGCTGATGTAAGTGGAGAAGGGAACAGGTCCCATCTTGGGGGGTTTTAGAAACCAGTGAATCAAGTATCTTTGAGAAACTGCTTGGGTATGGTCATGAGCCAGAACATGGCTCTTCATCTGGAAGACCCCATGAACTTCTTCCTACTTACCCCCATGCTGTTTCCCTATCCTTCAAGGATGTCTAAGGGTTGTCATAATCCTACATTTAAATGCATGCATTCATACACACAGAAACTTTAAGTTACTTCAAAACAGATCTTTTGAAGCCCTCATGCTCTTGTTGCATGCAGTAGAAGATGCTCCCATGAAGAAGAATCCACTCCAGCACTGTTTGACATCCACAGCACATCTCCACAGCTGCCACCACCGCCCTCACAGAAACCTCTCTAAGCACTGCAAAAGAGAAACCTCTACCAGCATCCCTGGCCTGTTTTAGACCCAAGTGGAGAGGGTTTGGGTCTCCCTTCCCAGCTGCCCTGTATCAGCATGGCTCTGCCCAGTGCCAGCTGGTGGGGCAGCTCAGGCAGTCACCCATGGACCAGTCTGTGCTGCTGCAGGCTGTGTGGTAAGCCCTTCCCAGGGCCAAGGGCAAATGTCTAATGTCACTTGGTCCAGCAAAAGAAATTGGTTGCTCACATTTTCTAACCCAGTGGCAACCTATTGCTGTAAACCTTCAACAACTGTGACTTAGATCATACGAGGTTTGATGGAGCACCTTCCTTCCTTCTGCTTTTATAGTAAGGGGAAACCACCGATATTCTGGTAATGGGGCTCAGAGCTTCAGCCAAGAGGTTGAATGGTTTGTCTGGTCCCAGAAATAAGAGCAGTCCCACCAGACTGGGCGTACCCTACTTTCTCTTTTGGCTGTGGACTTGCTGCTTTTGAATGCAGACCAAACAAGGGAGATGTGCCTCAACAGGACTGGACTTTCACTCTCTAACGAGCATTTTGCTGAGTGGTTATTGCTCTGCACTGGGTGACAGGAGAGTGAGAACTGAGTCAATTAAGTGCCAAGCCAATTCCTAACAAATCAACAGGAACAAGCCTACGTGGGCTGTGTTGTCAGCGCGCTGGAAGGAGATAAGGCTCAGCTCCCGCTGCAGAGATTACATGACAATTGATAATTTTAAACCCTTGCCATGTCTAGCAGCAGTAATTATATTTTACACCTCAGATGAATGGAAATGATTCTCCAATATCTTACGGTGTCTCTGCCAGGGTGGATACGGAGCTGTGCGTTCCCCTGGGGCAGGATGTGCAGGTCACCAGTAGAGAAAATATGGGATGAGGTCAGAATGGCATGCAAATGTGGATGTTCCACCAACTTTTACTTATTTTTCTAAGCTGTTCTGAACTGAGGAGGAGGGAAAAAAAAAAAATAATAATAGAAGTCAATCATTTGAAACAATGGGCTGGGAAGCTTCCAAAATCAAAGCAGCTCCTGTCAGGCTCCTGCCTCTGCTTTACTGAGAGCGTTGTTCTGCTGCTGGGATGATTTTGCAGCCCTTTAGGAGGTACCACCACCAGGCAGCTGGCAGCAGGGAAGGTCCCCATCCATCCCACTGTGCTGCTGCTTTTGGCGGTGGTGCCGATGCTGCTTTGAGACAACAGCAGAGAGTTTCTGCCAGGCCCAGAATTTCTTGCATGTAGTTGCATACCCACTTCCCAGCAGCTGTATTTGTCCATGTGCACTTTACAGGTGCCACCAGGGACACCAGTGCAAGGACACTTAATTTGGCCCTCCAAAACAATAGCATCAGGTGCTTGGGAGAGTCACATAATTGGATCGTTTCCGCATCTGACACCTCTGACTTGCTTACCACAAATGACTTCAGCAGCCACGCACGAAATCATTTCAGAAAACACATGGAAATATTAAGCAACCAAAAAAATCCCGCCCCATCTTTCCACTCAGTCAGATATACATATATAAACATTTTTTTTTTTGGCTGGGAAAAAAAAAGAAAAAGCAAAGAACAGGGAGTTGAAAGGTCATTGTGTCATTCGTACCCTTGCGGTCTGGGTAAAAGTCCCCCCATCCCTTCTTTGGCTCTCTCGGTTGCGAGTTCACAGAGAGCAGGTACAGGGGCCAAAGCTTCACCAGGAAATAATAAATTAAGCAGAAGGGAAATTCAACAAACAATGCAAGATCGTTCTGAGGTTAGGTTGGTCACCAAGCCTCGGGCGATGAACTTCCCAGCACTTCGCGCCATTGTGACCTTCAAGATAACCGCACCAGAACAGGCTTTTCAGCACTCTGAATCCTGAAATGACTGACTGCTTACTCAGGCAGCATCTTCCTGGGCGAATTACTCACTTTGTTGCTCCTTCTGGTTTCTTCGCTTTCTCATTCTCTCTGAAGCATGACACTGGAAGGCACCGCTGGGTCAGGTCCTGCTGTATCTTCATCACCCACCATCGTGCCGCTCTCGGCTCAAAGGGCACGTTAGTCACTTGGGTGCAGAAAGGACGAAGCCCAAGGCTCTGCAGGACAGTTTTGTGCATCCTGACCTGTGTTTGTGCACACAGGGGATTTCTGTAAAGATGCTTTGTTTTCCTGGCTGTCCTCAGCAACTCTTGACATTCGTCCTTTCCCAGAAATCTACCTGATCAGAGAAATACCCACTGGCCTTGAAGAAATCACTAATACATTTGTCTCTTCTACACCTCTGTAAAGTGTGAATCTCTCTGACATGGAAAAGGAAGGTCAGGGCTTAGTGGCAGAGGAGTGGGGTCGAAGAGCAGAAATGAGCCTTTTACCAGACATGCCACCCAGCCTGTCCTTGGCATTGACCCAAAACTGCTTCATGGATCTCATCTGGGACCCACCAGGACAGTTGATGCAGCCTGAAGTGAGCTCTCAGCTGTTGGGCACATCTGGATTTTGACAACAGTGTTGCTCTTATGCCACTGGGAGCTCCAGAGCTTCAGGGCATGAGTGTCTCCTGCTTGACAGGGACAAGGAAGTCTCCTGCCACCAGGCTCCATCACTGTGGGAGGCCCCGGTGCTGTCCCCTGCTCTGCCACATTCAGTGTTCTACTGGCCTATCCCTCCCTTCTCCTGACACCTCCCTTCCACGTGGCCACTGTTCAGCCCAAGGAAGCTGAACATCAGGCACCTTTGTTCCAGGAAGGTGAGCAATAGTTTCTGAACAACCAGCGGTGATGGCTTCATTAAATGATTCTTATCCCTTCAAAAAATAGCAGGCCTGAACCTTTTCTTTGGGTTCCTGTTTTCCCTTCTGTCCCTGCTCTGTCGTGACTGAGCCTCATGCTGGAAGGGTTTCAAAAAGGTTGAAAAGCATTTCTGATGATGTATCCAAAAGATTGTGTTCCCACAGGTGCCCCTCAGTAACCTCTTGGCAAAGTTATGTACAAACCCATTATTAATTTATGCTGCCCTCGAGCCAGCATTGCAGTGGGAGTCCTGCAGCCCTCAGCTTTCTTCTCACTCAACTTTCAACCTCTTAAAAGAACTGTCTGAATTCAGTGCTGAGCCCGACAGAGATGTCCTGCCTCCCAAAACAGCATCTCTGGGGTAACGTGTCCCCTGAAGAGTTCTGCAGACCCCTCTCCACCACCCTCCCTGCTCTCCTGCCTATGGGGCTGTCTGGAGGAACCTCCTGCCCCGGATGTGGGCAGGGAGGTCAGCTCATCCTCCCATAGCAGTGAAATACCCATTTCCTAATAGGCTTTTCAGCTCCATCCCTAGATCATGTTATCACATTGCTGGCACTAATGTCACAGCCAAACCCTGTCAGCTTGCACCAAACAGATTAAATCTGCCTTGAACTTTGGCTTTCATCAAGCGTCTCATAGCCAAGGCTGTGAGGGGGACCTGCACAAAATCTGCCCCTTCAAACTCAGCAGCAGGCACAGAAACCTTGTGCTCCCTTCCCTCTTTTACAGTAAAACAGATTTGAAAGTTGAAAGTGCTGTTGGGGATGATGTAGGCAGTTCACCTCACCAGCCACAAGATTTTCCTAGTTTTTGCTGAGATTTGGAAACACCCCAAGAAAAGTTGATATATTTTTGATTGGCTCTCAGAGGTGGCTCACATTCACTAATCAACCTCCTGCCTTCACATGAGCCAGAGGTGTCTGAATGTTTGCACATGAGATACGTGAAATGTTGATACCAAAAACATTACTAACCTCAGCTGCAAGATATAAATTATACCGTGTGTCATTTGTTTCCTTGATAAAGGCAACTTGATCCATCAGCAGATTAACAATGCTCATAAATTACTTTCCTGTTTATTACAGTTAGATATTGGTGTGAAAGTGGCTTGCCTAACATGCCAAGACCATTCATCTGGTATGAATGATAGGTCGATTCAGGTGAGACATTAGGAAGAATTTCTTCCCCATGAGGGTGGTGAGACGCTGGCACAGGTTGCCCAGAGAGGTGGTGGAAGCCCCATCCTTGGAAGTGTTCAAGCCCAGGCTGGCTGGGGCTGTGAGCAACCTGCTCTAGTGGGAGGTGTCCCTGACATTGTCAGGGGATTGGAACTGGATGATCTTTAAGGTCCCTTCCAACCCTGACAATTCTACGATTCTATGAACTGGGGTAGATCTCTTCAACCTGATTTTTAACCTTTAGCTGTGTCAAGCAGTCTGTTTGAAAGTGCTGGTCTTTCTGCTCACTCCTGCTCTTAGTCACGAAATAAATACCGCCAGCACCACCAGGCAGCCCTTGTGCTAAAATTCGGAGCTAACACTCTGAGCTGGAGGCAAAGCTCTGCTCTGAACTGCACCCTTGCAGATAACACGTCTGGCCACTTGGTGTTTTTCAGTGGTATTCATAAGGTGACTTGCAAAGTTTCAATAGGATCCCCTGGCAGCCTGTACTGGTGACGTATGGTGTGACATCTTTGCCCAAAGTTGACTCACTTTTCTCACGTGGCACCAACAGTACTTGTCATTGCCCTGAACCCCTCCCACATCCTGTCTTTTCCCAAGAGGCTGTTTTTCTCCAGCTCCTCTGGATGAGCGCTACAGACACATGCAGAGAAGGGATGTTTCCCTTCTACAGCCTCCTGACAGTGAAGCCTCATCCACACTGTCTCACAGCAGTCCTGGCCTCCATGTGCATCAGCAACACTCAGCGTGCCGGTGACGAAGATAATAAGAGTCATCTGCTGGGCTGAACATACAGGGATAACCTTCATCATCCCTTTCCTACAGATAAGGAGCAGAAACCCAGATAAAGGTGGCGTGTGCTGGCAGCCCCACGTGCAGCACCCGCCGCTGCACCTGTGCCTCGCTGGGTTTGGGGAGCTGCCCCGCAGCGACGTCTACTGCTTTAAAAACATCTGGGTGACTCACTGGGCTCATCCTTGAGCGCTATGCCCAGTGACGTTTCACCACTCCCCGGAGGCACCTTTCTTTTTCCCGTCATCCCTCAGGGCCAAGGTCAAATGTTGAAAAGGATGGTTTTGCCCTCGACATGCTGAAGGACGGGTGCCTCATCTCTGATGCGAGGCGTGCAGCCTGCTAACATGAGTAGGTCTGGAACAGTTCCCTGCTCCCACGGCACTCGTTTTGCCTTCGTCTCCCTCCCCTGGCTGTGTCATTAAACTGGGATTTCTACTAAAGCACCAGGGATATATGAAACCTGGCTTGTTTGCTTTTCAACTTAATAAATAAACCTCATTTCCCAGACTGCTGTTTTAATTAGTCAAGTAGAAGCTGCTATTTGAACAGTAAGTTGCTTCTCTGAAAACATAAAGCTCTTGAATATACTATTCCAGGGTTGTGAGCTCAGATCCGGGCTATTTTTAAGTCTCTGTTTTATTTAATGTGGCTAAATTTCCACGCTAGGCCAGGAACTTAGTGCTGGATCCAGGCTATAAATAGAAATGAGTCTAGCAGGCTGCAAAAATAAACCAGTTTGAGAAGCCTGGTTCTAGCGATCTGCCTACAGCCCGCGCTCTTGGCACTTAGACAAGCAGCCAGTAGGGAGGAAGGACCCGACCGTCACGGCTAACGTGACCATCCTCACGCTCTGCTGCTCGGCTTTCCTCACCCTATGAAAACCAGCCATGATGAGGTCATGTCTTGGGAAGGAAAAAATGTCTTACTTGGTCCAAAAAGAGGCGTGGAAACTCACCCCCCCCCCCCCCCCCCCCCCCCATTAGCTTGGCACCCTCTTTGGGAAGAAAAAGCCCATGCCTACACCAGTGTCTGCTCCATTTCTGCTGCAAGCTTCTTTGATTTCCCAGTATCCCAGTGGGAGGGACTGGGCACCTCTGGGTGCTAAAATTCCCCATGTCCCCCAGGCCAGGGATACACAGAAAAAAGGATGTCAGGAGAAAATAAAATCCAAAGCCAATGGCAAGCATAGGGAAGAAAATACTATATGAGCGTGGGGCCAACGGCTACAAGAGAATCGCTGAATTTCATCAGCTTCCCAAAAGGCCTGGCTCTTTCAGCAAGGTCAGCTGCTCAGAGGATTTGTTTCCCTTTTCCAAAATTAGAGTAAATAAGGATGCTGCCAGCTGGCAGCCAGGGAGAAGCCTCCACGAGGATACATCCACGCAGCAGCATCCTCCAAAAGAATCCGCTTTCTGGAACGCATCATAGGAAACCACCACGTCATGCGTGCTCTGGTCACGTGTGCTCTGGTCATGTGTCCCCGGCAGCTGCCTGCACATCTGCACCAGCCCTCGCCTGCGCTTCCCCAGAACTCCCACCTGCCCCACGAAGATGCTCCTTTGGGGGGGGTTTGTATCAACAGCCATCAAGTGCTCCTGAGTCACCCCCTCCCACTACACCAGGCTTCAGAGGTCTAGGGGATGAAAGCAGCTCTGTTACCTGCAGAAGGCACAGAGCATCCATCGCTGGTTTGGTTTTACTCCTTCCAGAAGAAATTATTTGTGCTTCAGATGGACCAGCCTCTCCCTGCTCTCTGAACTAGCATCACCCAGCCCAGTCACAATTAGTTTTTGGGAAGGGGCCACACAACGCAGCAGTTAAAAAAGGGGGGTCACTGCCTTAGGTGCTTTGTGGGTGGGATGAAGGTGAGGGGCGGGGAAGGCAGTAAACCAAACCAAAACAAACAAATGGAGATGAAGAAATCGTAGCAGTGTCCCTGCAATCACCACGGGCAGAATCCCAAAGCCTCCAGCTCCCACACAGCCCCAGAACACGGGCAGGGCTCTGAGAGCAACTGGCTCCCAGTCACGGATGAAGCCTGGATGGAGCCCAACATCCCCCAAGCCCTGCAGCCACAGGACTCTGCTCTCCCTGACACCAGCTGCTTCGGATCAGTGGAGGGAAACCACACAGAGGAGTTTTCTCTACCTTTCAAGCAAGTTGCTGTAGCTTCTTTGCCACAGTAATTTGTAATACAGATTTTCAATACTATCTAGGAACGAATTCAGCTCGGACTCTAGTGCCAATGGACGCGATACAGCAGAGCTGCTGGAATGGATTTATCTACAGAGCTTTTTATCAACAGAAATATGGATGAATGCAAATTCATAAAACCCCTTTATCTAGCAGCCCATCATAGGAAATGAATTCTAAAGCATCCTCCAGGAAACTCCAGTGTTGGCAAAATTCAATCAGAACAACATTTAATCTTCTTGGTACTTTGTCTTTTTTTTTTTTAATCCCATTTCTTAAATTTTTTTTTTTTTTTTGTTGGGTTCTTACAAAAGTAGAATAAGAACAATACTGTAAGGTGGCCAAAGGAAAATATGAGCTAGCTGGGGATATTTCTATGAACAACTACAGTAATGGGCTTGAACATGCAGTGAAAGCAGATGAGAGCGTAATACTTGATAGGTATGTCTTTAATAATGCAAAGTCTGGGAGGAGATGATTAATTGCCTTTGGAGGAAATTATTTATTAAGATTTATACCAAGAAGGAAATAACATTTTCCTGGAATCAATGTATATTCACTAGTATGTAAAAAAAAAAAAAAAAAAGAAATGAATAATTTGTTTTGAGACCTCTTTTTTGACAAATCCTCTAAGAGCCCAAAGCACATCAGCCATTTGACTCTCTGCTGTGCCCTCTCCTATCCGAGTCCTGCCCTGACCCTTGTCCCTTGCACCCAGCACCCAGGGAGGGGGTTCCAGGGCAGCCCCTCAGAACCTCTGAGACCCAGGTTCATGGGATCCCACCTGGTCACGGATGAAGACCCACAGTCGGGTCTGAGCCATAGGGCAGTGCCCTGGGAGTGAGCTGTCCAGGGTGAGGGATGTGACGTGCTGTGGTTTTTTTATCCCATCAGCTTCCTCCAGCCTCTGTCACGGGCGTTGCTTCGCCCAAACAAAATAAAGTACAGTTCCTGCCCAGAAAAATGCCTTAGCTAATCAGACGTGAAGGGAATGGAGAAATGAAGTTGCTTACGTGAGAGCACAGTGAGAGCAGGGCCAGGAGCAGAGCTGGTATCTCCTGCCCTACCCCGGGGAACCCAACTGTTGTGCCTCGTTAGGAAACTACCCACGCCATTTGCCACATCCTCCATGGTGAAGGAGGAGAGCACAGACTAAAAAGGAGGATGGGCTCTGCAGGGGTGCAGGACGGACTCAGGTTACCTGCAGAGCATCACCAGAATGTGCTGGGTGGCAGAGGCCTTTGGGTATTTCTTTACCCCAGGAGACATCATCTGTCCCTTACAGGGGTGACTCTAGAAGATCTTTTATCCCTGAATTCCCTTGCTCCTATCAAGGAAAGCTGGTTCTGGAGGAATTATCCTTGATGTGGAAATGAGCCGGCAGAGATGAGGGGCTGGAAGAAGCACTCTGCTTGGGAGACTGAATGCGCAGGCAGCAAGAGAAGTTATCCCATGATGATACAGCACAGACCTGGGACACACCAAGTGCAGCCCAGCCTCAAACAGGACAGCACAGGCACATCTCACAGCACAGATCTCAGTCTTTTCTCTCAGCTCACCACAATTAGCTCTAGTGGTGGGATTTCAGCTGCCTCTGTTAGACCGTTGGCTGGACTGGACCTATGGAGACAGCGTCTGCTGTGCAGTGTGGGAGTCTGATAGGTTTCTTCTCCTTCCCCTTCAACAGTTATTAATGTGTTTTTCCTAGGAACACTTTACTCAGGGACACAGGGGTTGTATTTCAGGATCAGGCAGAAATTCCCAGCTCTATCACCCCAGCTCAGAAACCTCTACAGAGATAGGACAGGCACCAGCAGCTGCTGTTACCTGCAAAGGAACTTTTCCTGCTGTGCAACAGGAAGAGCAGGAGCAGGCTCAAGCTGGCCCATGTACCTGCAGCTTTGACTCAGCAGCTGCTCTTCAGTGAATTGCAGCAGCAGCACAGTGTTCCCTGTACTCACAGCCAGGAGTGACCAATGTGTGCCTCAGGGTCTCACCTAAAATCAGTGCAAAAAGGGGTGCTGAGGTAGCCACCCTAATTTAGAATGTGGTTTAACCCACCTAACCTCCCTATGCTAAGGCTAAAAAGTCACCTAAAAGCAGCTTGCCTTAGAGCGGACAGTTAGGCTCTCATCTGGGCTTTTCAAAGCCTCACAACCCACAAAGTGAGTCCCACTGGAAGTCTGTTAGATGGTTCTGAAAATCCCACTCTCCATCTGCTCTGAGATTTCAGTATTGCAGAAGCTTTGGCTGACTTGGCTCTTTGTAAAGACACCAATTTCACCCTCTAATAGTCACAGAAAACTTGATTTCAGCCCCACTCACAGTGCTGTAAATCCAGGCTAACTGTATTAACGTCAAAGGAGCTGACGCTGGAGACTCAAAACTACTATGAATAAAAGTCACATCAGGTCTATGCAGCCAACAGCCTGGCCCACAGCCACCCTGCACTGATTTGTAAAGCAGCCCAGAGAAATTCCTCTATACGTGTTCCATCAGTATTAACAGCTCAATCCCTGGCCTGCTCTATAAACCTCACCCCGGTCTAAGTTAGTAGCAACTATTCTTATTTAATTTGCTCCCAAAACTGACAGAGCACACCATCAGTAGTCACAAGCTGGTGTAGTTCCCTTGAAGTCAATCACATTTATTACTGCCACTGGCAGGGGTATAGTTAGTACCCTGGCCAAGGACCAAGTTTTTGCACAATCCCCTTTCAAGGTATTGGGCAAAATCTGATCAGAAAACACTAAAGAGCTCAGTGCTACGACTTCTCCTTCAATATTTCATCTAAACTTCACCTAGTGGAAAATTTCCCATGAGTATGAGGTCTAGTGGGTTATTTTCTCCTTCAGAAAATGACTTTTGAGGCTTTCTAGTATTCTCCCACCAGGAGAAAGAGTTCTAAGTAAAACACACCCTGGAGCTGATGCATTGGTCCTTGTGTTATGCCCAGCACAGGACGTATGCTGGGCGATACCCACCTAATGATGCAGCTTATTAAGAGGAAGAGATTGGCCCCAATTTTTCCTGAGCTAAAAGCAGCAACTGAGCCAACAAGTCAAGCAAATCCCAGGTCCACCTTGCACCTAATAAATTCCTTGGCACAGATGTCCCTGTGGCTCCTTGGGATGGTGAAGCAGGCTCAGCAAGGTGCAGTTCTACCTGCGCCCGTTAAGCTTTCCCTGGTCCCTGATTAACCACATCCCAAACCTGACTCATATCCAAAGCAATGGTTTTGCTCAGGTGGGAAGGAGGAATTAAGCACCGTTTCATGTAAATAACAGCTGGCTATTTGAACATGGCAGCCCAACCTAGAGGGAATTTTTTGCCTTAGGATTTCCTGTTTGCAGCCCAGAGGATCCTCATCTCCTGTCTCACCTGCCCTGTGCCCAACCACCAGACTGCATGGCCTCTGGCATATAAAAACCCCTGGGAGCTTCAAAGGGCAAAGGAGGAGTGTAGTCATTTATTACTGCCATCATTGATGGCTCCTGATGCAGCTTTCTCATTGTTTCAGCCTGAAAAAAAAGAAGTAAAAATCTGTGGTCCAACCATCTAAGACCATACAGTGCTGCCAGGTGAGACACTTCCCTTTCTGCCTGTCTGCTGGTGTCTCTCTCTTGTTACTGGAAGCTCTGCTGTGCCCTGCAACCCATGGTTTATCCTTGGAAATGCATCCGGGGTCACAAAGTAACCCAAAAGTCAGAAGCAGCAGTGGTGAGCCAAACATCCTTCGCTCATTTGGCTGCCCTGCTGCATCGTAGGAGGATTTAACCACAGACACGATTCTTTTGTAATCAAAATTACATCACATGAGACCCACTGCAAACACAGTCGTGATACCCAGGGGTTGTGGATAAATATTTCATGCTTGAATATTTAAGGATCCCGATGCTACTTTTGGCTTCAGTCACTGATGCACCGATGCTCACACCGAGTGAAAAACACGACCACAGCTTGTAGAGAGAAGGCAGATTTATGCTTCTAAACCATTCCAGATCATGTGAACAGTCAGTTTTAGTTTTAGTTCATAACGTGAACTGACTGAAAACCTGAAACTGGAAAGTAATCAAAGAGGAACAGAAGAGTGGGCAGCTCATAAAAGAAAAACAAAGGCAAAACAACAAACCCTCTCCATGCAGAGAAATAGAAAGTGTTACGAAGAACTAGCCTAGCTGCAGTGAGAAGTCTGTCAGAAAACCGGACTGAGCAATACAATGTCTAGAAAAGGGTATCTGGGTAAATACCATCTAAAAGTGGAACAAGTATTTAGTGATAAACACAAACGCTGAGATGCAAACTGACATGGAGAGAGAAAGGATTAAGAGAAACATGAAAATAACAAGGTTTTCTGCATTCATCTGAACTAACTGGAGAAGGAAAGGAAACACCAAGAGCTGAATGGAAAGCTACACCCTGATGGTTTCCGTTTTCAGAGAAGAAATCCAAGCTCAATTCCCACCAGCTGCCCAGCGATGAGCAGGAATCCAGCACTAACCAAAGATTGTGCACATCTCTTAAAAATACATCAAATATTTGGTAGTAATGAATACTCTGGTATTTGAGGGATGAAGGACTCTGAAGCAGTAACAGCCATCCCAAAAACTCCTTGAAGACAGTGGTGACCTGGGAGTCAGAGGAAGGGGAGAGACGAGCTGGTTGCCCAGCAAGGCAGAGCCAAGTGGAGTGTGGATGGTCAGGAAGACGCAACATCAAAAGACTCAACAGTCTCTACACGGGCCCTCTGAGGACACTGCGATGGCAAGAGGCAACCAAATAACATTTCTCAAGAACAAACTGGGTGACGTAACAGCCTTTCTGACGGGTATCTGGCTGTGTGGAGAAGGAGGAAGCAGATATACCCACTTTCAGCAGGGCTTTGAGCGCTGTTTTACATGGTTGCCTTCTGTGCGTGCGTTTTTAAGGCTGCCCTAAGTGACAGCAGCCTGCTAAAGATGATGAACATGAGTCCTTGCAGCTCTGACTTGCACTTTCACTCATTTACGGGCACCCAGAGAAGATGCAGGGGACAGTGATCTTTATCCAGTGCATTGTGGGCAAATTGCCTCAAAACACCATTCCTTCAGAGGCTGCCACTAACTGCTAGAAATGCTCAGCCAAGAATGGTAAATGCAGAAAGGCTGGGACAGGCGATGGCTCCCGTGCCATAAAAACGATTAGCAAACAGCAGGAGACAAAATACACCCTGAGGGATCTCCTCTGTTGGCTCTGCTGCTGGGATCTGCTCAGGGAGCCAAGCCAGGCTGGCATCGCTGCCACCCATCTGCCCTTGATCCACAGGGCACAAACCAATCCACCGTATATCCCTGGGGCTCCTACAAGCTCCTCATCCTCCTGAAACCCTCCCCATGATGGCTGGGCACTTTCTATGTCATGGTTATTGATTTCTGAGTTGCATTGGTATCCCCCTTCACCTTGCCAAGGGCTGGCATAGGCACAGGTGAATGGTTTGGGGGGGTTTTTTTGCCATGAAAGGCTTGCAGACACTTCAATCTCTCCTCAGACTTGCAAATGCCAGGACCAGTTATTCAGAAATATGCTTTTTGCAATGACTCCATCCAGGCTGGAGGGGAAGAGCCGGTCTGGGCCAGTGGCACGGGCCCGCCAGCAGAAACGAGCACCATACCATAGCAAAGAGGTCACCAAGGTGACAAGAACCAGTCCCGCTTGAGGAACATTTGATTCAACAGGAATTCCCCACCATCGATGCCAAGAACAAAGCATCTGGGGAAAAACGGTGCCAACTTTGGCTCCAAAGGAGCTTCTCCCTGTCTCGTTATGCACGGTCAGCTATAATTGCCATCACAAGAGTCTCACCGGCTCCCGCACTCCAAGACCCCTCTGTCCCTTCATGCCAGCCCTCTGGAGCAAAGCCTTGTTTGGACTTTCTGACATTTTACTTCTGCCTTGACTCCTGACGCCAGAGAGGTTTCCCAACAGAGCCCATCAGGCTGCCTGTGCGTGTTTTTCAGCACTCCAGTAAACAGCAGCAGCGCCGTGTTTACAGAAGCGCGTTTTGCTTCCTCGCTGGCCCACGCTGGGAGCTGTGCCCACGATGCTCAGCCAGTTTGCAGTGACCCAGCCCCCTGGGTGCTAAAGGTCACCCTTCCTTTCTTCTGAACTGGAGCAGACCCCTAAAGCCTTCTTGCCTAGCTTGTTTCCTCCTAAGCAAGCAGGCATTCATAGAAAGGTGAGACTGTGGAGCTAAGCTGAAGTACTGGAAGAGAGGCAGGTGTAGGAGTGCTGAGGATAAAATCCACCAGTAAAACTGGGAAAAATGTGCATTTAGCTGTGGTCACATCACTCCTTCTGCCAACTCTAGTTTCATTCACACTAAAGGTATCTTCAGGTCTATCTACAGAACCCACCAGTCACAGAGGTGGCTGCAGCAGACATGCTCTGAAACAGTCAGAAAGATGGCTGGAGATGAGGTCCCCCATTAACTTCACAAGTTAATGTTCTGTGGTCATGGACAATATCAGAGGTTTTAATGGATGATAGGTTGCCTGCAACCCATGGATGGATCTGATGGTTACATTTTTAGAGGTGATTGCACTTCTTGAGAAGGAGGATTCAAGAGGCTGAGGAGTCTCATCTTCAGAAAAGCTCAGGTCTCATGCCAGCACTTGGATAACACTGCCTTGCTTTTCCTAAGAACCAGGGGTGCTGCATGCTGTGCTCTACAGGAAACACGTCCCCAAGTATGATGTCCCCAAGGATGCTCAGAGGGCTGGAGCACCTCTCCTATGGGGACAGACTGAGAGAGTTGGGGTTGTTCAGGCTGGAGAAGAGAAGGCTCTGGGGAGACCTTACTGTGGCCTTCCAGTATCTGAAGGGGCTACAAGAAAGCTGGGGAGGGACTTTTTAAGCTGTTGGGCAGTGATAGGACCAGAGGGAATGGATTAAAACCAGAGCTAGGTCGATTCAGGTTGGACATTAGGAAGAATTTCTTCCCCATGAGGGTGGTGAGATGCTGGCACAGGTTGCCCAGAGAGGTGGTGGAAGCCCCATCCCTGGAAGTGTTCAAGCCCAGGCTGGCTGGGGCTGTGAGCAACCTGCTCTAGTGGGAGGTGTCCCTGCCCATGGCAGGGGGGTTGGGACTGGGTGAGCTTTAAGGCCCCTTCCAACCCTGACAATTCTATGATTCTGTGATTCTAAGTAGCCTGATATAAACTGGAAAGTGCTGTTTGCCACTTACAAAGGGGATGAACTGCTCTTAAAGCCCAGACCAGATTATGAGCTCCAAATACTATAAAAATCTATCCCTGAGCTATGAATCCAGTTCATGGGCTCATCATGAATGGAGCTGAGCCACTCTTGGAAGGAAAACTTGGCAAAAGGAGTCTTTCTCCACTGTATCAATAGAAACCACATTCAAAGCACTGGCCAACAAATCTAGACTGGGGAGTAACAAAAACCCGTAGCAGCCCCTCTCCATAACTGAGGGAAGTAGAGATATTGGGGCAGCAGCCAGAGCTAATTGCACAGGAACAAGACCAACAGCAAAAACCACTTCTTGGTCACACACCTGGATGGGAGCTGAAAACTCCTTGGCTCCAGTCGAGATAATCCTGCCCGTGCCAGAGTTGTCTTCTGCAGCTCTACGGAAAGCAGCAGGTTGTGCCTTGGTACCATCGGTGTGTACAAACATCTTCCCCCTCTGTGGGGCAAGGCACAGGGAGAGGAGCTCAGCTCTCTCCCAGCAGCATGGCATTGGCACAGCACTGTTGAGGTTAACAGAATCCATCTCCCCTGTTTGTACTGAGGGGGAAGAAAAACCAGCCCTGATTGTGGCTATTCTGTTTTAAAAGTCTCTCCTAACAATGGCTCTCTTTCAGTCACTGGTTTACTGGCCATCTGTGACTTCAAAGTAAAATCTCTTCTGCTGTTGATCTAAGAGACTTCCTTCTCCTAGCTAATCCTCTATGACCCTCGCTGTTCTCCAGCAGCCAAGCTGAATTCTCCCTCGATTGCCCACATCAATAAATCACACATTATCTATGCTTGAGTTTGGTAAAGTTTCTGGCTAATGATGCGTGAGATAGAAGAGGACTCAGCTGATGGAGTCTTAGTTGTGCTGCTCAGCAAAACCGGTTGAAGTGGGGAAAAAAAAATAGCCAAGATGGATTTTTGCCATTAAAAATCAACTTGTCTGTTGTAGCTCACGGAGAGGAGCAGATGCACCGATTAAAACCACGATGCCTTTTGTGGAGTCTCACACATTGGCAAGGGAATCACGAAGTGGGAGAAGGGCAAACAGACACGAGCAGCGCCGCAGAAGAGCCCTGGTATGAACGCGTGGGCACCTCGTTGGGAGCAAGAGGGGAGCGGAGATGTTCTTCTAGCCCAGGAGACCTCGGGTAGGGCAGATGCGCAGAGGTGTGCACCTCAGGACAACCTCTTCTCCAAGGCCTCTCACCACCCGCCTTTTCTCTTTAGCTTAGCACCATCTAGAGGGATGCGTCTGCAAACCCAAGGCATCCGCTCTGCCCTGGCAGAGGGAACACCCCTCCAGAACACACTGCGTTTGGCATAGGGGGAAACCAAATGATTGAAAATGAAGCCTCAAAGGAGCAGTTGACTCCTCCAGCCGCCTTCACTAGATGTTAAAGCACAAAGGCTGTGGTGAAACCATTCCCCTTGGTCTGGGAGCTCTTCTGCGAAATACAAAGATGGGTCCTCCAGAGAAGACTGGAGGTTGAGGGGCTTTAGAGAGGGAGATCTGGAGGGGAATGCTCAGGGTTTGGGGATTTTTTTCCTTGATTTGTTTGTTTGGGGTTGTTTTGAATACCTACAGGTCTTGCCTCACATACTCCTGCAGGTTTCAATGACTTCTGATGATGTCATGCGGAGTCCTCTGTGGTTTAGAGCAGAGGTCATTCCTCATGTCTGTTGAAGTCTTTGCCTTTCACTAACACCACACAGCATTATGACAGGACACCAGCTGAATTAAAGGTTTCTATGCCACATCTTGAGATTTCCAGCCAAGTGCATCAGAGCTTACCCAAACCTCCTGACACAGAACACCAAAAGAAGACTAAGGGTGGGGTGACATTAGCTCCTCTCTATCTCACACACTGATCTTGTACCTTCTCCTGCAGCAGTTCAGTCTGCAGTGCCATGAGGTGCAATACCTGCACCCCATCAACCACATCCCTGGGTGACCTTATATGATCCCAAGGCAAAGCCATCAAAACCAAAGTGCAACCTGCCTGAATCAGAGTGTGCTTGGACTGGAGTTAGGAAACATTGCCCCGGTCAAAGAGCAAAGCAGAATTCACCTTTGAGATTAAGGAGTATACCTCAAGCATAAACAGCAGCAAGGTTTTGCAAGGGATACACAAAACCAGCATTTCCTTAGACACTGGCTGCGGTGACCCTGAGGACAAAAATCAGGCAGTGCTCTGCAGGACATATGGGGAGGAGAGAAACCCAGGCCAATACTACTGCTTGCCCCTTGTCTGCTAGGGATGCCACCCTTATCTTCCCCTGCATGCCACAGGATGTGGTGTAAGAGGGTTTGAAGGTCTGGCTGTGTGAGGGAAGGACATTCTCATCCCTGCAGTGTTCATACAGCAGCAGAAAAGGAGAGTAAACATCCCTTTCTTCACCACTGCTCCACACAAGCAAAGTGCACACTGCAGTGATCATCTCCAGCTCAGCTTAGAGACCTCCCGCATCCCAAACCCAGGTCCTCCATCAACCACAAAGCAGCTCCTCCAGCCAAGGCCAAGCCACCTTTCCAGCACTGTCAGCTGAAACCGCAGTGCCTCTGCCTGCAGCCAATGCTCTGACTGCTTTCTCCTTCCTGGGAGGTGCAGGGATCCCAGGGCCAGCACACACAGCCCTGCCCTGTGGCTGAGCCTACGTCCCCGTGCGTGACCCACTCTTACTGGAGCAGCATCCCGCGGGAGGGACGGAAGGAGGAAGCTGTGAAAAAATAAAACCACTGCAGAGCTGCCTGCGAGAGGAGAGAGAGAGGAAGAGACAGGCTGGCTGGAAAGGACAGCTCTGCTGAGCCCGGGAGAAAATGGTTTGAGTCATTATCAATGGTAAGGAAACCTCTTGTTTGAGGTAAGAGAGCTTAGAGGAATTGCTGCATAGTAAATATTCTGCATATTGTATGGCTGCCGGGGGGGGGGGGAGAAAGGCTGGCGCTGGAGTAGTTTGAAACACAGCCAGGAGGACAGCAGACTCAGCAACTCCCTTTTGGACAGTTAAATCCAGTCCCCTCCATTACTTTTGGCCATCACCCACCACAAGCCCAGCACAACCCCCAGCTCTCCTCCTCTGCGAGGATCCCCAGCTCAGGAAGAGGTCCCACTCTGGGCCTTCTGGGGGGGTGGTTTGGGGCAGTGGGTGATGTTTTCTTGCTGCCATAAGCAGAGGGGTCTCTCCTTTCCCCCCAGCCTGCCGTTACGTGGCCAGGAAGATGAGGACTCTGTGCAGCCGAGAGCACCAGGAGCCCCCACCCTGCCCGGCGCAGGCAGCCCCCCGCAGTAAGTCTGCAGCTGGCCGAGGACAGGGACATCCAGCTCACCAGGGACATCCCCGTGCCTCAGCCCCGAGCACGCTGGGGCTGGAGGGGCCAGGGCTTGCCTGAGCTCAAGGCTGTGGGGTGAGGGGGGCACCTCCTGTTGCTGCTGCCCTGCCCGCAGGGAAGCTGTGCCGGGTCCCCATCCCTCCCTGCCTGTGCTATAGCAACCATAGTCTTCCTCGGAGCCGAGAGCTTTGTCCGAGGGTGAACTGGAACAAGTAGAAGTTGCAAAAGTTTCTGCTTTATCTTCCCTTTCTGTGTTTTGCCTTTAAATGTCATGGCTGCATCCCAACCCCTGACAGAGGGTGAGCAAAGAGCAGCCTCTGGGAAGGAGGACAGACTTACAGTGGGGGTACTGGGGTGAGGGGCTGTGACCTGCTGAAGCACCACTTCCCCAGAGCTACAGCTCCTCGGGGCAAGCTTTGTTATTTCAGGCACCCTGCTAAATACCCAAACGCCATCAGCACACGGCCAGCTGGCAGAGAGACTTCTGTCCTTGCTGCCAGTCCTCCCCCAGCCCCTTCCTGGCCCATTTAGAACACACAAATCACTATGACTTTGCAGATCACTCATGTGATGCCCTCGGGAGCAGCTGCTCCTCCTGGCCACCCCGATTCAGCACATACCCACCAAGGACCTTCCCGGCTCCTGATCCCTGCCCCAGGAGCTGCTCCTGGCAAGGAGGTCTCACCAGGGAACTGCTCCAGCATCGCCCACCCATTAAAGCTCCAGAAGAAATCATTTTTGACCAGCAGGCAGAGGACTCTCAGCACGGGAAAACTCTGCCCCCCCAATACCAGTTTCACTGGTTCAACTGAGTCACTCCTGGTTGCTCTCATGCAAACATGCCCAGAGCTGCACCCAGGCAGAACATTCCCGGGCAGCTGCCACAGCGGTCAGACCGTGTCCCGTGGTCTCCTACCTCTGCCAGGAGCTTGGGGCTGTCACAGGAGCTTGGGGCTGTCACAGGAGCCTTGCAGGGCTGGGTCGATCCTTTTCTGCTGCTCCCAAGTGCTGTGTGCAGGAAGGGGAGCCACACGTCTCAGGGTTCCTGTAAAATCTCCAGAACATCAACTGGATCAGCTGGATCCTTAACGGGGGAAAAGGGGTGGGAGAGGGGAGGTGTCCCATCAGTAATGCCTTAATTAAGTGCATAGGAAGGAAAAGCAGAGCGTTAGTTCACTGGCCTGCAATGGGATCCAGGACTCTGCAGAGGCCCCAGGCAGGAAGATCAGGGCAGGCACTGGGGGCTGTTAGGGAGCAAAAAAGTTCAGCCCCTTCTCTGCAGTTAATGGTCTGGCGTTTAACCGTGGAGCTGCCCAGTTGGCACCAGCAGAGGGGCTGGCCCAGGCTGGCAGGTCAGGCACAGGGGTCCTCTGCTGCTGTGGAGGCGGGGGGTGCACCAGTGCAAAGAGCATCAGTGGGCTGCACCAGTGAGAGGGGCAGTGGTGGGATAAACCAGTGCAAAGAGCATCAGCCGTGACACCCGAGGGGATGCTGCCCCAGGACAGGACACAAGGAGCACAGCAGGACACAGCTCAGCAGAGGAAGATCTGGCTGGGAAACAGGGATGGACTCGAGGCACCAATGGTGTCCAGGTCACAGTGTGGAAACTGTGGAGCTTTATCCCCTCCTTGAAGCACAAAGGGTGCTGCTGGAGAGCTCTCTGTGTTGTAAACCTGGCCCAACTCCCTTGCACTTAATGCTGCTTATGGTTCCCATCAGGAGGTTTTCCAAGCACCTTGCCAGTTCACACCCCAGCCTTGTCTCTTCAGCAATAATCTCCTGCCTCAGCTAATCCACAATCCCTCTCTTTTCTCTGATCCTTTTGCATTCACAGATGTAAAGGCAGAGGTACCAACTGCCCCCCAAGAAGGAGCTTCTCTTCCTAGGAGCAGCAACCCCATCCAAGACCAACCCTGCAGGTCCTGAGGGTAAAAGCTCTCATGGTCCTCCCCTGAAGGCCATGAGCTTTCACCTCACCAGTTTCCCCAGGGAACCCATTTGCTGGGAATCCTGCAACCCAGGGATTAGAAAATATCATCAAATCCCACCCGTATCTGCTCTCGACACAGAAGTACAACGAGAGGATGTCCTGATCGATCTCTCATTACCAGAATTTTCTAGCTGTGTATCAAATGCTCCTGGCACTTTTTTGGGCCATAAAGTGCCAGAGGAAGAGCATGAGCCATTGCACCCGAGCCACAAATCAGATTGTTATGCTGTGAAACCAAACTGTGCTCCCGGTGGTACCAGTGTACGCTTGGATAATCTCCCTGAAGGTAAAATCAGCTCCTGAGCTGGAGCAAAGGGTCTTAGAGCTGAGGTCTGTGGAGATCCCGCAATGTTTTGAACAATCCCCTTCCCCGTGTCCAGTAAGCTGGTGGAGCTGTCCTTACTGGGCAGCCAGCACCCCAGCGTGATGCACAGCACCCACAGAGCAGAGGGCTGCAGGGCCCAGGGTGGGACCCACCCCCAGCACCCCCCAACTGCCACAGAGCAATGACAGCAGAGTCACCAACTCCGCTCCTGCGGGGACGAATCTGCCCGACCCCTTCCTGTGACAGCCCTGGCTGAGCCAGCAATAAAGGTGGATGGAAAGAGGCTGGGTGGGAGCGTGGTGGTTTTTCTCCTGGAAGTGGTTTGATGTTGTTACAGGGTTGGAACGAGCTGGTGTTTTGGGTCGTGTGTTGGCAGCGCTGGGGCTCGCTGCCGAGGCTCATGGAGGAAGAGATGGACCTTATCTCACCCTTGCTTGTTCTAGAAACAGTCAGGGAAGGAGCAGAGTCATCCTGCACCCCCAGGGACAGCAGGCCGTGAGCTCCTGCCTCTCCAGGGCTCAGCCTCTTGCTGCCACCCTGAGGGATGGTTCGACCTTCGGTACCAAAACTTCCCTGGGACAATAGCGTGTGAGGAGGAGATGCTCAGTGGCAGGGTGGGATGAACACAACAGAGAGATGTTGCACAAACTAGCACTTTAATTTTAAAGCCCTCCTGGCTTTGTGTGGGGCAGATGTCCCTCTCCAACATTACAGCTCAGTGTGGGGCAAGCACTGCCTGAGGGGCTCTGCAAGACGTGGGGCTGGAGGGAAGTGGGAAAGGCTGGAAGGTGGAGAACAGACCCAAATCTCCCCTGCACACTCAGCCACAGCAAGGCTGGAAAACACAGGCCTTAAGACTCTTTATTCTGACCATTGTCACATCCTAGGACAGCTGTCACCACCAAACCATGTGGTTGTGGGTCAGGTAAACATCACTGCATGCAGTCACCTGAATTTCATGTAGACACCTGGTTCTGTGGTCAGAGGAGGTCACCAACAGTTCCTGGGCCATACAAGAGTTCTGCAGTCATGGGCACCACCCGAGGACACCACCTCTTGTAGAGTTACAGTGCTTCATTTCCCATTCCCTCATGGACTCCACACTGATGCTGAGGTCTCCTGCTCACCCCTGGCTCCTCTTAGGTGCTGTGTGCAAAGATGGTTGGGAGGAAGGAGGGAAGGAAAAACAAATTAAATCAGCCTGTTCCAAAAAGAAGCACAAAAGGGGGTGCTCCGGGATGCTCTGCCCAGTGCCTTCTTTAAGGCTCTGTCCCCTGGATGATCAAGATGTCCATCACCATCCTCCCAGGAGAGGCAGCAGATGCAGCAGGTACTGAGAACCACCCTGAGCTAGCTCAGAAGTCACATCTGTCTTAAGTCTATGTCTGTCACACAACAAAGCTCACACTCCCTGACAGCTACGTGACACACACACAATCCAAAGCAAACATCACTCTGCACGGATCTTCCCTGGTTTCCTTGTACAAAGAACCCTCATGTCCATCTTGAAGGCATGGGGCTGACAACTACAGGTATTCCCCATCGCTCTCTGAGGCCCCAGGTAAGAGCAGTAGGAAATTTCCCAAGGCAGCTCCAGGCTGTCCCTGGATTGCTTCTGACCCCCAGCCAGTGGGCAGGCGGAAGGTGCTGAAGGGAAGCAGCACCTGGAGAGTGTCTTGCATTGTTTTATTAGAGTCATAGTTCCACTTGTTGGACCGGATAAGCGATTACAGCCTTCTCCTCTGCCCCACGGCTTCTGCACGCTGTTGTGTATGGACAGCTTTTATCTCAGTCTTTTCCAGCCCTCTCTGGTCGCTTGCCCATGAACCAGCTCTGGTGTGTGTTGAGCACAGTGGTCTTGATGAACTGGCAGAGACAGGCCACGCTGCTCTGCTCCAGGTGCCCCCCTGCCATGGCTCGAGGGAGCTGGCCCGTGACCAGAAGCCGGACATAGCATCCACTGAAGATCACCAGGAGCTGCTGGGCCATCACCTGGAACAAGAGAGATGTCAGAGCAGAGAATCTACCTGCATGAAGAGCGGATGGTACATTAAATACCATTTTGCTCCCTCATTCAAGGACTGTCCTTGGCTGAAAGGAGCAGGACAGGAGCCAACATCATATATAACTGTCCCAGATCCCCTTCTGGCCAGCAGTGCTGGCACATTGTCCCCACAGGGGAGTGACATGAAATGACCACGCAGTGGTGGGTGGCTGGGAAGCCAGGCTGCTCAGCGACGTGCCTGCTCTGTCACTGCCTCCTGGTGCTTGTTTTTGCCTGTAGACAGCCAGAGAGCTTCAATCTGTGGGAATGTCACCTGCACCAAATTCACTTAGTAACAGTGAGCAGCAAATCGTAAAATAAATCAAAATCACCGCTTTTGAAGCCTCTTGCTGAGCAGGAACGAGGACACATTTCTTGCTCAGCACAGCACAAGTCTTTGAAGGCACAGTCCATGGAGGAGATGTGGCCATGCCTCATCCCCAGCCCAGACACAGGCACTTCCATCCCCTGCACGGACCTTGGGAGAGATTGTCTTCCAAACAGAGACCCCCTGCCACCACCAAGGAAAAGCCCAATCTATGAATTCCTCAAGGATTAAGCAGTAGCAGCTCAGTAAGCACTAACTGCTCAGCAGTGTCAGGGATGGAGAAGGTGTGGGGGGGGCCTACAGGCTTCCAGGTGCTTCTACTGGAGGTGTCCCCATGGCTGGAGGCTTCTGGGATGACTTTTGGAGTTGAGGTGCCTAGGGAGGCGATTCAGTGCCTCTGTTGACTGGGGAGGGATATTTTTCATTACCTCTGGTGGACCCTCGGGAACGAGGCGGAGCAGCTCATTGCACGTCACGGAGTCTTTACGTAGGTTGACTCCACTGGATAAAAGAGGTGACTCTTCGTGCGAAGCCTCCTCCTCCGTTCTTGGGTTGGGCTGAACCACCACCTCCATCACCACACAGAGCTGGTCCAGGCTCTGCCTCAAGCCTGACTGGAAGAGAAACAGATATTGGGGTTCCCTAAAAGCAGGCAGCAGCGGTGGCCTGAGGACAACCTTTAAAGGGCACAATTTCCTCCTGCATGTATTTAGCATTTTTTGGGAGTTATCATCCCAAGAGCAAAAACCAGCCTTGGTCAAAAGCTGCACCCAGCACTTGGAGCAGAGTCTTCATCCCATAGCCCTCCGGCTCTCCCCAAAGGGGCTGTACCCCTTCACCTCTCATCCCACAGCCATGGCCAGCAAGGACAGTTAGGTGCAGGAGAGCACAGTGTTTCTGTATTTACACACCCACAGAGAGAAAAACAATTTCTGAAGGCCAAAAGGACACAATTTTTATACATTTAACCCAGTACAGCATTCACTATTCCTCAGGCTATCCCATTTATTTCAGGAGGACAGCCCAAGGTCTCAGCTATTTCAAGTTGTGCCACATGCTTTCAAAATTTGCCCTTGGTTCTTGATGACTTTCCTTTATTAAAGTTGTCCAGTTAATTATCCAGACACGCACGTACCATGGGGCCCAAACAAACTCCTGCAGAACCGGGCATGGACAGATGAGGTTTATCCACTTCTCCAGTCTGCCCAGCTTCCAGTTCACAGCAGGGGATGCCCAGAAGGACACACAAACACTCAGTTCTCCTCGCCCACCAAAGCCAGGGTGTAGGAGTAGACCTTCAGGTGGGCTTTGCCCACCACCATTTACCTCCTGTGTCCTCTGCAGGTCGGTGATGTGGGTTGACAAGGCCTGGAGGCAGCTCTCTGGGCTGAAGCGCACGAACCACAGCTGGGATGGGCAGGGTTAAGGAAGGGCTCTTTCCATGCTTCCCCCTCCACAGCCCTCTGCCTCCATGGTGCAGATCTCACAGGAAGCAGAGCTGAGGCAGCTGATGCCCACGGGATGCTCGGTCAGGAACCAAAGAACACATCACAGGGCTGATTTTGAGACAAGAAGGTTTAGGCAAAGGCAAAACCTCAAGGTAAAGGGGAAGAGAAGACGGTGGCAGTGAAGTGGGACATTATCCCAAAGGGCAGCCTCTCCTTCTTGCACACCTCCTCCACCCTGGGAGGATGGCAACCAGGATAACCCAAGGCTATTGCCCATCACTCATCTCAGTGGCCTTACATCTAAAAAAACTGGTATGTGACCTTGACCTAGCTCCCTTAAACTCCTTCCTGCTTTCTTCCTTTTGCTTCTAGAGATCCATTCCGTTTATTTTTTACAAAACCCACTGTACTTGGTGCTTGTCTGCAGGACAGAGGCACTGTTTGCAAAGAGTCTACCAAGAGCAACGTGTGGGGATGTGAGTCCTGCCAGCTTTGGGAGCAGCAGCCCCCCCAGAAATCAGCCAAAGGTCCGTCCTTGTGCCTCTAGTCAAGTTGTCATCATCCAGGGGGTTCAGGAACAGGGTAAAAGCTAGAAGGTTAAAATGGATCTGACACAGGAGCAGACAGAGGAAGCGTAAATCCTTGGGGCGTTTTCTGCTCTCAGGCAGTCATGGGACACGTAGATAAAAGTGAAAGGTTGGGTTAGTCCTCAAATACTGAGGTATAAAACTGTGCAGCTCTGAACAAACATGTAATTTAGTTCCTGAAGCATTTCCTCCTCATTCTGCATGACTGCACCCCTGCAGCGTTCCTGGGGGGGTCCCTGCCCAGCCTTGGCTCCCTCTCTAGTTCTGTTTCATGTCTTGCTGCATGGGGGTGGGGAGCTCCATCACTCCAGCAAATCTGGGAGATAATCTCTCTCACCTTCCTTTAACACGTTCATGCTGTCTTAAAGCTCACTTCTTTCCCCTAAACCTTTGTCTAGTCCAGAAAAGCTATCTCTAAAGAGCAGGACATTAGTCTCTGGCAGCCTGGTTTCTTGATAGGACAAGAGGAAATGGCCTCAAGTTGTGCCAGGTGAGGTCTAGGTTGGACAGGAGGAACAATTTCTTGCCCTTCAGGGTTGTCCAGGCCCGGCCCAGGATGCCCAGGGCAGTGGTGGAGTCCCTGTGATCCCCGGGGGGGTTTCAAAGCCGTGGAGCTGTGGTGCTGAGGGACAGGGGTCAGTGGTGCCCTGGCAGTGCTGGGTTAACTTTGGACTTGGTGATCTTAAAGGTCTTTTCCAACCAAAACAATGTGATGATTCTTCACCCTGTATTTTTGAAAGACCATGAAGGCCAGAAGTGCAGCTACAGACCTGGCTGCCAGATACACACCCCTGAAATCAAGCTCTCCAACATGCCTGAAGCAGGGAGCCCAGGGCTCCAAATCACCCAGAGAGCAGAGACCTTCGGATGCCTTAGGCTTAGTCTGTCTCTGCAAGGCAGAACATGAGCTCCCAGGGACAGGGACACTGATTTTCTCCATGTTTGGGTTTTGTTTGCCATAGGTACATCACTGTCCCTCTGTGCACAACAAGAATCATCACTGTCACATTAGTATAATACACTTTCAGGAATAACTGTCTGCCCAAAGGACTAATCCCACTACAATCCTGTAGACTCATTATTTCTAATTGCCTTTGGGAATATCTCAATCCCCACTTATAGAAGAATCCAAAATACCCAATCCCTCATAGAGATCCATCCAACAGGAGAAAACCCAAGTCGTAGAAATCCCATCCCTGGAAACCCTCATGGATCATAACATCAATAGATACCTACGTGCCATTAGCTACCCAGGAGAGGGACAAATGGCTCCCTAGGGAAAGGATACTTGCAGGATGTTGTGTGGCCCATCCAGGGCATCTGTAATCCCCAGTATTAAACTGTGCTGGATAAAGATTTCATTGACAGCTGCCAGCCTCACATCTGTATTCATGTTTATCTGTTAAAGCAAGAAAAATGAAAAATGAAAAAAAATTACACACTCTGCAGCAAAAGCTGGGCCAGCCCACAGCTACAAAACGCAGCTGGATAATCTGAAATACCACGTCTCTGAAAGGAAAGCAGTGACAAGAGCAGTCTGCAATCAGGCAGGATTGTCACCAGCCATCAGTACTGGCCAAGCCACCGCTAGCGGATGTCTGTGCAGCCAGAAATCTCCCTTCAGGGGTACTTCTCTTACAGACAAAATGTCTGAAGTGGAATTGACTGCCAGTATCATGTTCTCTCTTCCTCCCCCAGCAGTCCCTGAGTGAAGGAGTCCTTTCCTGAACCTCTGTGCACCCCTACATTTGCCAGGTTTCTCTTTGGAAGAATCATTGCACAGCTCTCGTTAGAGTTTTGCTACAAAATCCATTCAGAGCAGTTCAAAGACCCCTCTGGATTTTGAATCAAGCCTTTCCAAGATGATTCTTCAGATGACTCCTTAAAAATTTCCATACTCCTGTGATTCCTACAAACAAAAGTTGTAACAACCCAGCAGTGGATGCTGCAGACCGGTGGCCTCCCATGCTAACGCCATCTCCTTGTTCCCTTATGATGAAAGGCTGAGGGAGATGGGTCTCTTCAGCCTGGGGAAGAGGAGTCTGAGGGGTGACCACATTAATGTTTAATATGCAAGGAGCGAGTGTCAGGAGGATGGAGCCCGGCTCTTCTCAGTGACACCCAATAATAGGACACAGGGCAATGGGTGTAAGCTGGAACACGGGAGGTTCCATGGAAGCATAAGGAGAAACTTTTTCACGGTGAGAGTGACAGAACTGGACCAGGCTGCCCAGGGGGGTTGTGGGGTCGTGTCCTCTGGAGACATTCAATACCCACCTGGACACATTCCTGTGTGACCTGCTCTAGGTGATCCTGCTCTGGCAGGGGAGGTTGGACTCGATCTTTTGAGGTCCCTTCCAACCCTGAATATTCTGTGATTCCTTCTGCTGCCCAGTTTTATAATCTTATTGCAACTTCTGTGGGTTAGGAGCTGCTTTTTTGGTCTGGACCTGTTGTGAGGTCACAGTAAACAACAGAGGTAAACGATGTTATTAATGGGAACAGGCAGCCGAGACTGCAAGGACTGTGGGCAGAAGCAGAGCAGCATCTGGCTCCGCTGGGAGCCCCTGTGGCTTCTCACCAGCCGTGGGAGCGTGAGCCGTGCTCTGCAAGAGCTGCTTTATCTCCAGCACTGGCAGGAGCTTCAAGCCAACCTGCCGGGCTCCAACACCTACGTTTCAGAGGTTACAACACCTGACTCGGCTGTAAAACATCCCTCGCCTGAACCTGATCTCCAAGCCTGCTGTAAAAATATTCCATCCTCCCCAGATAATCAAGTTCTTCATACGCATCCTGGAGATGACCTGAGTCCCAGCACTTTGGTGGAAGGGAGTCCCGCTCTCCATGCCCTGTGTGCCTGCAGAAAAGCAGCCTCCTCTTACCTTCTTCTGGCGGTGGTCCATAACCAGTATCACAACCACAGTGACTGCCACGGCAGCCAGGGTCACCAGCACACTGGCCTCCCAGTAACGTCCAAAGGAACACAGCTGGACTGTGGAGTAAATGTTTGTCCAGAGAGACATGTAGAAAACCTATAAAACCCCAAGGAGATTGATCATACTGTGAAAATGAGAAAAGTCAAGGGAAGAAGAATACTACCAGTCCCTTCTCCCAGGGCAATATCTTACCATGAATGAGATTTTCAGAGGGTGAGAAAGGACAGAAGTTCTGTCCAATAATAAATAGGGGAAAGAAAGGACTAGAAGGACTGAGTGAGCTCTAGTTTATTATAAAAAATTACAGGTCATCAAAGACAGAGTGTGAATTACTAATGATGATTCATACCCTAGGAAGGATTTCAACAGAGTTCTTCCATTTAGATAAGAAATGCACTCACTGAGGCATATTGATAGTACTTCCAAGAGTCCCTGTATTTAGAAAGCTCCTATGTCAAAGCTCTCAAGGTGGTGCAGAGAATACTCAATTACAGTAATGCTCAAGTGGTGGACACTGACACCAGGTTCAAGGACTGTGTTAAGGACTGACAAGCTTCTCCTTGGCATAAGGACATCCAAAACTGAATTCATTCAGTCTTTACTTCAGAGAGCCTGCACTTGGGCAGGAGACTGCTTAGAAGCAACGTCACAGCAGCACCTCCCAACAGTATAACTCGTTTGCACTAAACAGGCACCAAAACCCTCGGAACACTGAGCGCCAATTCCCACACCATTAGTGAGAGGAGGAGAAGATGTGTATAATGGGTATCCAAAAAAATAAACGCAGCTAAGATGAAGGAGTCAGACTTTATCACACACTCAGCACACTGCAAAGTATCAGCCTTACATCTGATGTTAATGGTTGAGGTCTCTGGAGGAGCTTCTCTCACCAGAAGATGACAAGCAAGATTAGACAAGATTACCTCAGTAACCAAAGATGACTGGTCCGTTGGTCTAAATTAATGTGAGGACCAGAATATCTACAGATTTGAAAAATCAAGTTGAAAACAAGTCTGATGGAGGCTCTACTACCTCAGCATACGCTGGTTATTCAGCCATGGGCAGCCCAATTCAGTGCGCAAGGGGATGGAGAAGGCGCTTGGCCTTCCATCTACAGAAATTCTGTGAACTGAAATTTCTAAAGGAGTCAACCAGGACAAGTGAAAACCAGTATCTCCTTCCCATCCAAACCCCCCTCACTCCCTCCCTGGGCACAAGAACCCCAGGTGTAGGTCTTGATGTGCCTCAGTGTGTGCGTGGCTATGGGAAGCCAGCACAAGACCCCACTGTCCTTACCACGGCGATGGCCATCTGGAACGCCCTGGAGTTGTAGAACATGTACCGTCTCACTTCAGGCTTTAGGACAGCATCCTGGATTAACCTTCCCCACCGATCTGCTGGGACCTGCTCAGGGAGCAAACAGAGAACTAGAGACACCCTCCAGTTTTGGGCTCCTGGTCCTATCAGAACTAGCTTGGGCAGTCATCGTGGGGCCAGGCTGGTCCTGCAGGCAAAAGCTGTGTCCCAGAGCACCCTCCCACAGAGCACACCTTCAGCCTCAATCATACACTTGTCACAGACCCCAAACTTGTGTTCTTGCCTTGTTTGCAGTGAGTAATATCTCTCTGTCTCTTATGACTTTCCCTGCACTTTCCAATCACTTTTTTTATGACAACAGATAAGACAAGACACATTGCCCCAGGGATGCTCCATCCCACCAGTGACTTTCAAACAAGTCACTAGGACCCATATTGAGTGGGTTTCTTCATGGAGGTTTAAGCCAAGACCACTATGGGTGACTTGAGGCCACAGGGAACAGACTGAAGTTGAACAGAAACAAGTGACTCCCAAACCACAAAAAAGAAAAGCTGTCTGTGCTGTGGGTGCAAACACAAAGGATGCTAATCCAGGTGACATTCACTCCCACAGGGTCCCCAGGAGAGAGAATGCGTGGGGAGCTTACCTGAACCCCAAGGGACTTCAGTTTCTCTGTGCAAAGCTCCATGTCAAAGGAGGTGGCTGAGCAGTTGTTGTCCATGCTGAGCACCATGAGCACCTGGCCATTGATGGGTTCTGCAAGAGCCCAAAGGAGTCGTGAGCACGGCTCTGCTGTGGGTTTTCCTCCCAGCAGCTAAGGAGTGCACGGCAAAGGGAAGGCTGAGACCACCCTCACATATTTTAAATGGATCCAGAATCCCCCCTTGGACATCTCCAAAAACATCACAAGGAACTTTGGAAGCAGCTTGATAGGGCCTGTAAGGAAACAACCTACAAAAAGGGAGGAAACTTCAAACACATTCCAGGAGTGAGCAGCCACAGATAACACATGATGCTCTGACCTTCAGCAGGATAACGTCTTGCCTCACTGATCCCTAACTGAAAGGACAATGGACTTCAGCTGCTAAAGTTATCTACCTCTTGCAGTGAGCCCTCCATTGCCTACCCACCCCAAGAAAAAGCTTGAGCAATTAAATTAAAGTGCTTTGCAATAATCACATTGTCTGGGGTGTGGCAAGGCTGCCCTGAGCATGAGCCTCACGGGTCCTCCAGCATCCAGGTCCTTGCTCCAGCAGTGCTACTGGGTACTATGGCTCTGCTCAAAGCTCTCAGAGTCCCAGTTTCAGAGATGTAATCTAGAGACTCAGGCTACAATCAGGAGACTAGAAAGCATGAGGACAACCTGTCCTAGATTTGAGGACCAGGCTGCTCAGAGATGAAACAGAGCAACCTTGGAGCAGCACAGGAGAGCTGTGATCTCCAGGCATCCCATCTGGCATTCAGCTAGAGTTTACACAAGCTCTGCTACATCAAGAGGAAGAGATTGGGTCCAAGGAAGTGGCTTGTTCAGACGAGATCCTGTTTCACTGAACTGTTTCACTCAACTTTCCTTCCCCTTTGCAGATCTGGGGTGAGCTCCATGTCCCCTGGGGCTGCTCCTGCTGACACTGCCTGCTTGGTGGTCTCACAGACTGCTGTGCTGGCTGCACTCACCTCTCCCTTCTCTCCCACTTACGTCCTTCATCCTCACCATCTCCTCACTGCTCAGGAACAAGAGATGCCAAGTGAAACGAGGCAATTACATTACAATAGGTCTTGACTGCATCTAGTCAAAAAGGGAAGAGTAGATGCACCTGAACCCTCCAGGATAACAAGGTCCTGTTTGTTTGCTGAGGTTTATCTCCTCCTGACACAGAGCAGTGGAGGTGATGAGTACCAGGCAAGAATAAAACCAATTGGCCTCAGCTATGGGCTCGTCCCTCCTGGTCTCTGTGGCTTTGGTCAAGTTGCCCAGCACAGTCTAGCAAGTTGAGTGCCAAGCTGAGGTACTGGAGATTTGCAGAGAGGTTCAGCTCCTTTCTTGATTTCTGCTGGAGTGACAAGAGCTGCTTCACCCCTGTCAAAACTGAGAACTAAGGAGTTACCATGAATGGAGCAAGCAAAAAAGGGTGCCCTGCTGAGCAGTGCATGGAGGTGTCTGTGAGAACAGCCATCCATGGCTTTGCCTTCTGGCTCTGCACAGCACTCTCAGGTGCTTTCAGAAGTAGTGCTGCAGAGAGGGACCAAATTGTGACTGGGAAAAAGAGTCCTTGGAAAGCACAGTTCAAGTTCTCCAAAGATTTCATTAATTTTGAGGGCCAAGGAGAAAGGACTTCTAGGGTCTGGTTTTCCATAGGTGGACGTTTGCTCATTCCTATACAGCTGTCCTTGCAAAAAAGCACAGGAGTCTCCATCCCCTCCCCAAAATCCTGAAACATCCGTAATGTTTACTCACTTTTACAAATTGAGTTGCTGTTAACTAGCATCTTTGAAGAACCTGTCTACTGTTATTTTAAGGACACTGTACTCAGTACTGCCTTTCTCCTCCTCATCACCAAGTCCATAGATTCATAGAACTGCAGAATGGTCTGAGTTGGAAGGGACCTTAAAGATCCTCTTGTTTCACCCCGCCCTGCCATAGGCAAGGATACCTCCCACTAGCCCAGGTTGCACCAAGCTTCATCCTTGAACGCTTCCAGGGATGGGGCATCCGCA
This sequence comes from Todiramphus chloris collaris, assembly GCA_025345505.1. Taxonomy (NCBI): domain Eukaryota; kingdom Metazoa; phylum Chordata; class Aves; order Coraciiformes; family Alcedinidae; genus Todiramphus; species Todiramphus chloris. The sequence continues at coordinate 9,560,472 of JANVCC010000185.1, forward strand.
GCTTCTCTTGGCAACCTGCTCCAGTGTCTCACCAAACATAGAGTGAAGAATTTCTTATTAATATCTAATCTAAATCCACCCTCTCTCAGTTTGAAACCATTACCCCTCCATCCTATCACTCCACTCCTGACTGAATAATCCCTCCCCAGCGTTCATGAAAGGTCTCCTTTGAGTACTATGATGTTGCATATGATATATGCAACTATGATATGATATATATATGATATATAAAGATGATATAGCAACTATGAGTTGCTATAATGTCTCCCTGGAGCTGCTCATTTACCTTTCACCCACTGCAGGGATCCTTCCTTTAAATCACTCTTACAGTAGAGGATGGAGGGAAGTGCCCTGGTTTTCTCCATTCCACTAGCTTGGCTTGTATGGGCCATGCTGACGGTGTCTCTCCTCAAGGGACTCTGTCGTGCTGTTGGGAATTCAGCACTTTGTCAGGCTGCTTTATCTGCCACTCCTAAGACACAGGGATCCAGCCCCAAGGCAGCAGGCAGCTGGTGGCTCTCCTCGTTGGGGACCAGGCTGTGAAATCCTCATTCACACTCCCACCGCCTACTTCCTCCGGATGCCGCTTTCAGTGAACAAGAAGGCATTTTTAACCCTGAAAAAGAGGAAAAAGATGACTCCACATCTTGCAGAGGCAGCAGATAAAGGGTAACAGGGCAGACCACTTGGGTGTGCTCTGCTCTTTGGACCCCACTCCCTGCGGGTGTTATCACCAGGCGGGTGTTGAGCAGCCACGAGCGCAGCGCGCGCAGACCCGTCTTTCCTGCAATTACCTTTTCTTTTTCTGTCCATAGGTGGAAAAGTTATCCTTAAATACTCCTCAAACTATCCCAACAGCCTTAAATATTCGTATTTTGTAAGCAGTTAGTCAAGGAATAGGCAGGATTCCTCCTCAGAAAGTCAACAGGCTTTGTTGCCATTGCCTTCAGCGGGCACTTCCAGAAGAAAGCGGAGCCGGTGTAAATGCCCCTCCCTGGGAACCACGTGCCCTGCTTGCTGATACAGCCCAGAATTCCCCACTGGAATAAGGAAGCTGTGCAGATAAGGGAGAAAACTGGATCTGCAGAAGACAGAGGCAAGCAGGAGCTCTCACCCAGCAGCAGCAAAGCCTTGCAGGGTCTCTTCCCTTTCGCCTCCTCCCCGCTGCGGGCCGTGCCAGAAGCTGACGGGGCACATCCCTGCACCAGGCATCGTGCCCATGAGTTTTCCAGGCAAAGGCTGTTGATGTAGGTCTCTAACCTACTGCCAGCACCTGTGGGTGGTTATTAAAGCAAATGCTTGGAAGAGTCTGATGTTTACTTTCCAATTATCTCCCACTCACTCCTGTGGTGCAGCTGCATCTGCCCTGGCTCCCAAACTATCCCTTGCTTTGAAACCTCTGCATGGTTTTACTTTTGTAGCAGGAGCCTGTTGCTGTCTCTTGGTGTTCGGGTCCCCCATGGAGCTCATATGCTGCCGTTCCCCCCTTGCACAAAGCCAGAAGAGTCACTGATTGAAGGGCTGCCAGAAACTGAGGCAGGAGAAACACCACGAGAGGTTCTTCTGATTGCAAAAAAAAAAAATTCAAATAGCTGCAGAGGGATGGAAACTTGCACATAAAGGAACCAAGCCATCGTAGATGTTGCACAAGAGGTGTGCAGCGTGTGTGTGTGTGCACAGAATGGGCACAGCACCTGCTGTGCACCAGTGCAGGTGAGGAGTGATCCTGCTGTGCACTGAGCCCAGCAATCCAGGGAGATTTCCAGGCTGAGCACGGGTGGCCACGTCTCCCAGCACCAACATGTGGGTTCAGACAATGAATTTCTCACTCCTTTTCTCCTTTTCACCTTCAGTCCCTTCAGGTTAGCATCAAACAGAAAGGAAAATTCAAAACAAGACAGAAATGTCCCCACAAAACAGGAGCAAAGCAGAGTGAAAAAAAAAACAGGAGGAAACAAAAGGAAAACCTAAGCTAAAACCTACCACCCTGTTGTTGCTGCCGTCACATTAAGTTAGAGATGAATCAAGGCTCTCTGGCTTAGATGGTGAGAACTTCGAGTTGCTGTAGGACAGAGCCCAGGGGACCACAGTGAAGGGTGCAGCAGGTTGAGGGCAGCTCAGCTTCCCCAGCTCGCCAGGGAGCTGCAGGAGGGAAACAGCCTTCCCCAGCTAGCACAAGCTCACCAGCAAAAGCAGCTTTGCTTTTACCTCTTCATGCAGCCTAAAGCTCACTTGGCTCCATTGCCTTTTACTGCAAAAAAACTGCCCCTTTTTTGGAGATGGGTCCCCGACCCCAAGTGTTCCTCTGCCACCTCTGGTGCTAAATGTGAGGGGCATCCTCTCATCTCCTGCCCTCCCCAGGCTCTGTGTCTCGCATTTCCAGAGCAGCCAACAGAGGCTTACCTGGTCCAGCTCGCCTCCTGGTCCCGGGGAGCCAGCTGAGTTCCCTCCTCCTCCTCACTGTTCTTTATCTGCCATCCCCCCACTCTGCACTGCCCAGACACCACAACGTCCCACTGACGAGCAGGGAGGTCTCCAGTCCCACAGCTCCAGCCTGTGCCAGGGAAGGTCACTCTCTTCTCTGTGTCTCTTGAGAACCACGGACAAAGCAGGCACAGCTCACCCAAGACAAGAAGCCTTCACCCCCACGCTCCCTCTCATTCCCCTGCGCTGCAAGCACCAACTTGCAAAATCTCCCTTGTGCATGTGACTTTTCCCCGAGGTTGGTTTCAGAAACATGGTTTTAACCCTCTAGAGTTCCCCAAAAGTGCCTCCCCACCAAAGGCACAGCTATGGAAGGAGATCCCAACACAGGAGGTGTCCTCACCTTTTGCAGGGTGGGGGTCCAGAGCTGGAATCGGACCCTGAAGGTCATGAAGAGCTGAAGAGCAGCACAGACAGCAGACTCTCCTCCTCCTCCTCCTCCTCCTCCTCCTCCTCCCCCTCCTTCTCCTCAATCAGTCAGGCAGGACTCACAAAGTACAAATCCCAAGGTTGCATCAGATTAGTTGCCGTGAACACATTAGTGAAAGCCAAGCATCGATGACAGGGCTGGAGAAATCAGAAGAGGTGAACAAAGATGTCAAGGGTGAGAACAGGTCACTGTATATTTAGCACAAGGTCACGTTGAAGCACAGAGAAAAGGAGATAACATGCAGGGTGGGAACTGTAGCCCTTCTCCAAACAAGAGGCTGCATTGCTATGGAGGGTGGGTACAAGTTTCCTCCTTTCTTCTCCAGCTGCTGGACTTAGAAGAGAAGCCATAGGCTTGGCTCCAAGGTCAGACAGACCCTCCAGAACAGCTTCACATTCTGGAGAAGCGATTCACTTCCATGAAAAGAGAAACACCACAGGAAAGAAGAGTCATTAGCCTGGGAATTGTGGTTTCACAGCTCACAAAAGCTAGAGTCCATGGAGGGCAGGAACAGAGTGAATCAAGTATTTTAGTAACTGTTAGTCTTAGTGAATGGTGTAAATGAAAAAATAAGATGCTTTGTTGCAGTGCCTGTGTACACTTCCTGGAGAAAATACCATTCTTCTCTCAGATGAATTTCTGCAGCCCTGCTGGCTCTACACTTTGGTGAGCAGTGTGTTCATGGCATCACGTGGCCTCATGGGCAAAGGAACCAACTCCAAAGCTGCTTACCCACATGGGATCTTGTTACTCTGGGAACTGGCAACTTACGTGGTAAAATCATCCAGGTGTTGAGAAAAATCAGATACAACTTCTTCTTGTCATTAGCTCAAGGCTCAGCTCCAATCCCCACCCAAGATAGGACCACACAAAGCTGTAGGTTCTTTTGCAAATGCTCCTCATCAAAAGCTTTGCCTTCTCCTCTTGTGGCCCACACAAAGATCTTGATGGAGGGAGAAAACTATGACCAAAGTGCTTAGAGAGCCCTGTCTGCTCACTGCAAAAAACCACCTGAGGCAAAATTCAATGGGGGTGATAAACTTGAAAGCAACATTCCTAATCCCCTGCAGCACATACACTGTGCACCTCGTTTAGCAAGACCTGCACGGCTGGGTTAATCTTGGCATCAACACCTCATCCCATCAACACAAGCAGAAAAACCCTGCTCATTTGGTAGGGGAGGAGAGGAGAGGAGGAGAAGAGGAGAAGAGGAGAGGAAGAGGGGAAGAGGGGAAGAGGGGAAGAGGGGAAGAGGAGAGGAGGGGAAGAGGAGAGGAGAGGAAGAGGAGAGGAGAGGAGAGGAGAGGAGAGGAGAGAAGAGAAGAGAAGAGAAGAGAAGAGAAGAGAAGAGAAGAGAAGAGAAGAGAAGAGAAGAGAAGAGAAGAGAA
>JANVCC010000185.1:9564783-9648802 GCA_025345505.1 Todiramphus chloris collaris
AAGAGAAGAGAAGAGAAGAGAAGAGAAGAGAAGAGAAGAGAAGAGAAAGAGAAAACCCAAACTCACAACCCCAAAGGAAACATGAGGAAATTCCAAGTTTAAAGCAATTCCAACTTCACTGCTCTAAAGCATCAAAAAAGGCCACACACCATGAAATTTAGGATCTCTTGGACTAACAGGCTTTCCCTCTGAAAGTTTTCAAAGCATTGGTTTCACACCTAAGAAACAAAGGGAGAAGCTCCACAGCAGCTTAAACTGACCAAAATCGAAGGCAAGTTTATCTGGTTATTTTCCACCCAACTGCATCTCTGAACTTGCAGCTCTGGCCCAAAGGAGATGATGGATCTGCAGGTTGGGTTGTAAGGCATCAAGGTCTCCTGGACCAACTTTGAAAGCAGACACCAAACTATAGGCTCAGAAACCTCTGGCAGGTGTTAGTTTTCTGATCATCTTATTTTTTTGATGATTTCATTAGGCCGGTGAAGTCCTACCAGGTATCTTCTCAATCTAAGCAGGTATCCGTAGCTACAGGTCCCACAGAATAGTTTCTAAAATAGTCACTGATTCATTTGTTCCAATAGACAGCACATTTTAGATTCTATCTGTCCAATAAGCTGCTACTGTTTTTGTATAAATGCCTTTATATCTGGGCTTTTGAAATGCAGAGGTGTGTCTGTAACATTCCTACCTGCCTATTAATGGCTCTACCAAAACCTGAGCATTAGAAATCTAACCCTCTAGAAGCCAACAGGGAGAACTACAATTAACATCACATACAAAGTCCATGAGGAAACTAGAAAGATGTTTGGAGGGAGGCAAAGGCTCACAAGAAATAGGGAACTATTTGACTATAAAGCAGAAAGAGGACACTGGCAGGATCCCAGCACAGACTGGAGGTTATTCTGCTTCACGCAGCTCAGCCGACACGCTCCGAAACCGTGCCCATTAAAAATGAAGGTCTTCCAAAAGTTGCAATGAGAATGGATGAATTGCTAGTGACTGAACACACAGACTCCTCTGCTCCGGGAAGCATCATGTCGGCTGGCAGGGCATTTGGGGATTTGTTTTATACAGATCAGAGTTAATGCAGCTTGAGGTTTGTCTTGAGCTTCCCTCACTGCTTTCTATGAAGCAGCAAGTCCTGACTTAATAAACCCATGGCAAAGGTATTTGTAAAGTCTCCCTCTCTCACTTCGTTTGCTCTTTGCTTATTTCCTGCTTCCCAGTGTTACCTCTCCGATAATTAAGTGATGAGCTCCGTTGCCAAATGAGACCTCACCCTTCCTTCCAACATGATGAAACCAGCTGCCAGGGCTGGCAGCTATCAGGGGGCAAAACCTAACTGTGCAACTCCAGGAGATGGGGACAGCAGGACTCCAGCGGAGCCTTAAACCTTCCTCTGAAAAAGCACTTCTAAATTAAATATTTCCCATTTCAAATGGAGCGCATCGCTTCTTCTAGCCTCAGGGAATCGGGTGAAAAACATCTGTCTGCTTTGAAACAACCTCTAATTTATTTCGAGACTTCTCCACTCTCGTGGAGTCCCTGGACTAAATAATCCCTCACTTCCCCATCACTATCACTTGGAGCTGCATTTGCCAGACCTCCCCCAGGCCCTTCGATGCTCTATTCACAGAGCGATTTATTTTCCTCTCTTTCAAAGGTCAGCATCTGAACAGACACGGAGAGCTCACCACAGTCACAAGCGTAGCGACTCTCTCTTTCTCACCTCCACCTTGCACAGGACACATGTATCAATACTCCGTGGGTTCACTGCAAAACCAAACCATTTCCTGACTCTGGAGGAGTTCAACCTCATTCCCACAATTTCTGCAGTGCCACGCAACTGGTGATTGATTGATTGATTGATTGATTGTGGTTTGGGTATTGGATTGTACCTTTCTGAGTTCAGCGCTGCACTTCTCTTCAAGGAGTCTCATCCCATTAGTTTCAGATCATTTCTCCCATTTATCAAGATCATTTGGAATGGTAGTCCAGTCCTCTGTACTGTTTGTATCTTTCTTCCCAGCTTGGTGCCCTGGACATGTATTATAACTGCACTCCCTTTTCCATCGTGCTGCATCAATGAATATATTACAGGGAACACGATTCCAGGAGAAAAAATTCTGCCATTTGAAGTGTTTTCCCAGACTGACAGTAACACCGATACCAATACCTCCTGTCCTTGGGGGTAACCTCATCCTCTGTCATGTTCTTAATGTCACTGGGCTTGCTCTTCTTGCATCTTTAAGATGCCCTGCTTTAAATACTGAGCTGTACACTCCTGAGTCTGCTTTTTCCTATTCCAGCTCCTAGGACTGTATTCTCCATTTACTACATAGACCACACAGAATCAGAGAATCATTTCAGTTGGAAAAGACTTTTAAGATAAAGTCCAACTGTTAACCCAGCACTTCCAGGACACCACTAACCCTTGTCCCTCAGCACCACATCTCCAGGGCTTTGGAACCCCTCCAGGGATCATGGGGACTCCACCACTGCCCTGGAACAGCCCTGGACAACCCTGAAGGGGAAGAAATTGTTCCTCACGTCCAACCTAAACCTCCCTTGGCACAACTTGGAGCTGTTTCCTCTTGTCGTATCACTTCTTCCTTGGGAGAAGAGACCAGCCCCACCTGGCTGCAGCCTCCTGTCAGGAGCTGTCAGAGCCAGAAGGTCTCTCCTCAGCCTCCTTTGCTCGAGGCTCAACAACCCCAGGTCCCTCAGCCGCTCCTCACCACCCTTGTGCTCCAGCCCCTTCCCCAGCTCCGTTGCCCTTCTCTGGCCACGCTCCAGCCCCTCAATGTCCTGCTGGGAGTGAGGGGCCCAAAACTGACCCCAGGATTTGAGGTTCAGCCTCCCCAGTGCTCAGTAGAGAGACACGATCCCTGCCCTGGTCCTGCTGGCCACACTGGTGCTGATCCAAGCCAGGATGCTGGTGGCCTTCTTGGCCACCTGGGCACGCACTGGCTCATGTTCAGGTGACTGTCACTCAGCTCCTGTAGGTCCCTCTTGCCAGGCAGCTTTCCAGCCACTGTTTTTATAACCCTACCTCCTTTGCCCTACTTGAAAGACCAGTAACACCCCAGTGTTACTCCTGCCTCATTGGCCACCGCAGGCTCTCCCTACAGAAGCCTTGCTCGTGGCTCTGCAGGCTGCAGCAGCCAGCACGGGCAGAGCTCAGTTTCTTTTGATGAAATGGTATTTTCAGTGCATAACTGTTCTTTTTATTTTTTTATCTTTTTTTAATTTATTTTCCCCAGTGAGCCTTAATTAGGAGAATAAAGTTGCTGAAAGCCTCATCTCACGCTTCCCCTCTCTTCCTGCACACACAGCCTTCTTTCACGGACTGTTTTTTGTCAAACAGCTCAGCAATGCTGACAGATTGACAGTCATTAAATATAAAAACTTTATTTCACAATATCCCTAAATTACATGTTTCAAATGAAAAACGACACTTGCTTAAGGCATAAAGTGTGGTTCTTGGGAGGATTTTTTCCCCTACTTCTGCTTTTTTTTCCTGTGAAGACTTAAAGTATTATTCTTTTTATTATGGTAATGTGAAACCCTCTTTCTTGCATCTCAAATTAAACAAGAGAAAGCTTGCTATGTGCCTTGGATAATGATTCAGCTATTGATCCAGAAGATGCTTTATTAGATTATTTTGAGACGGCCAAATGTAATTTAATACCTATTTATTTTCTATTCTTATGCCAGTCCGAGATATCATCTTTTCTGCATGAAATTAGTACTTTCTCCTTTTAACCTCAAAGAAAGATTACACTATGCTCCTTTCTTGGTTTAGTTTGGGGAACTTTTTCAACTGTACATTGATCTGGAGGGTTCTTGGTAGTCTTTGAATACTTTGAAGCCAAAACCTCATCTGGGATCAGTGGGTTCTAGGCTGGTGTCTCATCTTATGAGGAAAAAGAGACTCCAGCTAAGAAAAATAGAGACAGAGAGGAAAAATAATCAAGTTTTATACAGGCAGAAAGAAGGAAGAGGAACGTTATTCTTTTTACAGTTATCTGTAGCCTGCAGAAGGGTCTGCATGATGGTACATCACAATGGCAAGAGAGCACAGGAGGGTTTACATCAGTCCAAAATCAGGGTGTGCTTTTCTAACACTGAGCCCAGCTACTCTACACGCAGCTAGTGCTAGGACACACCAGAAGCTTGATGTGCTTATCACTAGCATAAAAAAACCCCCTCCAGCTTTAATAAAGATCATCAGGAATTGTGTAGGGACTTCACAAAAGGTCTAGGAGTTGACTTGCTGAGAAGGACCTGGGGGACAAGTTCACCATGACCGGTAACATGCCGGCATTGGCAAGAAGGCCAATGGTGTCCTAGGGTGCATTAAGAGCACATCCAGCAGGGCAAGGGAGGTTCTCCTCCCCCTCTACTCTGCCCCAGTGGGGCCACCTCTGGAGTATTGTGTCCAGTTCTGGGCTCACCACTTCAAGAGAGACAAGGAACTACTGGAGAGAGTCCAGTGGCAGCTACAAAGATGATGAGGGCACAGGAGCATCTCTCTGACAAGGAAAGGCTGAGAGCCCTGGGGCTGTTTAGCCTGGAGAAGACTGAAAGAAAGCTTTGACACTGAGGGTATTGAGAGCCTGGCTGGGGTTGCCCAGAGAGGTGGTGGCTGCCCCATCCCTGGCACCATTGCAGGGGAGGTTGCCCAGGGCTCTGAGCACCCTGCTCTAGCTGCAGATGGCCCTGGTCCCTGCAGGGGGGTTGGACTGGATCAGCTTGAAAGCTCCCTTCCCACACAAAACTTTCCATGATTTTAAGCATCACTAGAGCAGAGCAGAGGTGCTGGACCAAGCAGGATCAGGGGCTTTGATTTCTCCTCTACCTGCCCGCCCAGAGGGGTGCTGAGCTCTGTAACTACTCTTCAAGTCCTTGCTTAAAGAGGCAGCAGTGAGGAGACACTGACCTTCAGACTGAGAGGGGACTGAGCTCTGTCAGTAACAGACGTGCCTTAAAGACTGAACTCTGGCTTCAAGCAGCAGGAACTCCCATCCTGAGAGTACCTCGTACTGCACATTCAGCCGTGCTGCTGTTAATAAGCCATTTGTCCATCTGGTGCTTGCACAGATGACACCTTCTCCATGGCATTTCAGAAGAGCAAAGCATCAGCTCTATAAACACGCGGTATCCGAAAAGGAATTCCACAAATATCAAGTACAAACCGTTGCCAATGAACACGGATGCGACTGGAGTCAAACTGCTCGGTGTAAATCCCAGTACACCCACCCTGATCCTGAGGAAGTGCTTATTTGCAACCAGCTTTAAATGGGAGGAACCAACAGCAGCAGCCACTCCCTTGACATCGCTGGAACAAAACAAGACGCGAGCTCTGACCACTCCTTACCTCCACACGGCTCCAGGACTGACCCCCAGCTGGTATTTCCAGGGCTGAGACCTCAATTTAAAGAACTGGACAGTGGTTTACGTGCCCAAAGCAGCTTCTGGCCCTTTCTGTGGTACCAGGGCAAGCCGTGGCTCATAGACACGGGGCTCACTCTGAGGGATTACGGAGGCAAATCAGCAGCAGGGGGAATTCAGAGGCAGGTTGGTACTAGCAGCTGGGGCAGGTTTTACTCTTACTGGCCAACCTTGCTGCAGAAAGTCTAGAAAATCAGACTTGAGGCAAGGAGTCACATGTCCAACTCCATTCCTCTGTCAGCAGAGGACTGTTCCCAGCAGAGTATTTTTCTGGCACAGCCCGGCTTAGGCACAAAGGCAGCAGCAAATCTTTCCCAGAGCATCACAGTGTAGTGAGAGAGATTCTCAATTTAAAACCAGGTATTTCCACTTCAAGCAAAACCAGCCTTCCAGGAGAGCAGTAACTGGAAATACTCGCTTCTGCACGATGCTACGGAGCCCTCTCATTCTAAGCAGTTTTGTTTCAGGGACACATGACAGAAATTTGGTGTTCTTGCAGCAGTGTTCTAAAGGGAACAGCTTCACAGCACCCTTTGCCGAGAGGAAATTATCAGGGAAGGGTTTTTCCTTTTCTCCTGCCTCTTACTACTCTAGAGAGCAAGGAGAGAAAGTCCTCATTAACAATGGGAAACTTGGGAATCAACAGAAGTGGGGCAAGTGCTGCATTTTCCCCAGACAGAGTCACAGCCTTGTACTGATAAGCACAGGGGATGAAATTGCTAATTAGAGCCTGGAGTGAGGAGGACTTTTATGAGGAGTATCAGGCTGGAGTTTGAGCACCTGTTCTCCACAGGAACAAATGTTTCCTCTCCAAAGGACAGACTCAAATTAGCACGGCTGCAACCTTTTCTGAGGCCACAGCACCTCTCCACTCATTAGACCGGACTGATTAAAACTCTGTGATCCCGTTCCCCTTCGTACCAACCTGGCTTTGTCCCCTGCCTGGCCCATTTGACTTTGCAGGAGGCTTTTGTCTCAGTTTTACAACCTGTTTAATACCTTGAATTCCTGCAGAGATCCTTGCACAACTACAGTGCGCTACCATCAAATATGACAAGAGGACACCCCGTGGCAGTGTCCTCTCTCCTCGCCCTGTGTGGGTGCAGGCAGACACACGTTCCCCTGTTACCATTTTCACCCATCCCTCTTTCCTCCCTCCCAGTCCAACTCCAGAGGCTGAGAGGCTCTTTTCAGTGCTGCACCCAGGGGCTGTGGCAAGAGAGGATGTTCTGAGGAACAGCATCAATGAGGTTTCTTGCGGACATGCCCAACTGCACGACTCTTGGGTCTGCTCAGGCACCTGCTGACAGAGGTCTCTTCAGCAAAAAGCCTTAAAGTGAGCTCACCAAAAAAGCAAAGCTATGCTTAATATTCTGGAGGGAAAGAGAGGAAGAAATCGCTGAAACATGAAACCTATTGATATATTCATACATACTTCTGATTAAAGAGCTCAAAAGCCACGCACAGACAACCCCAACACACTTACTTCAGACTGTTCCTGGGTACAGTGGGATGCTGCAGGGTACAGTATGACCTTGGTATAAACAAGCAGTGATCAGCACTGGACCAAAGGAAGGATAATTACTGCACAGCACCCAGCTATCAAACTATTCTAGTGAACTGGCAACATTCTGTTTCCCCTAATGGTCACAAGAACATTTGTTTCCAAAGGTTTTTGGAATGATCTGGCAGGTAAAGCATCAGACTGGAGCCAAGAGGAGGAGCTCAGTAATGGGTTTTTTACTTACCTGCTGCGACCTTCAGACACTTGCTGCATCTCTTACTCTTTCTTTTATGGATACTTGATAGTCATTCCTGAGAGTCCAGACTCCCAAGCAGCACGGTGGGACCTGCCAGCACTCTCAGACCACGTTAGCCCGAACAACAAGGCCGACGAGAGACTTTGTGGAGTTAAGTGGTTTTACTTTCAAGTGTGATGGTGCCAGACTTGTAACTCAAGCTAAGAGCAGAATATACAGAGGGTCTTCAATACAGAGGAACTCAAGCACCTCAAAATTATCAGCCAGCACTGTATAGCCAGAGAATTCTTACAGGATTTAACAAAGGTTAACAATACACTGAAAAATGCCTTTTGATCAACAAAAATACAGTTGCACAGGTCTGACAATTACTGACACAGGCTCTTCATTGAACACTGGACAGTATCTCTCTTCTATTCCACAGAGGAAAGCCTCTCTTTGAACACTATCCAGAGGAAAAGGGAGCATTACTGTGCCAGCTGGAATATATATTTAATAACTTAGCACAGATTTGAGAGATGGCCGTTCAGTGTTTGCAAAAAGCTCAGAATCCACGTCGAGAGAGAAGCTAACAGAACTCCGACGAGATACTGATAACCTACAACTCACTGCAATAATTTAACACATGGACAAGAACAGTTAAGGGATGGCTACGAGCTGTACATTCCACCTGAAGCTCAGACGTTACTACCAGCATTTCCAGTACGTTTATTCCTTCTCCCACTACTACCCATTGATGCGGTAATTCACGTGGATTTCGGGTTTGATGTCACACACTAGAGACAGCAGCTGGGAGAGGACCACCTCACGGTTCTTCTGGAAGTTCTGCTGGATGACGCTCATCTTTTCCTGGGTCTCTTTCTCAACTTCAGTGGTGCAGCTGCCATGAGATCCGAGCGCCTACGGACAGCAAAGGGAAGAAGCGGCTCATGTGCGAGCAGTTTGACAAAGAAAGCCCTGGGCCTAGCTTGGGGTTGGCTGGTCTGGACTGTCCCCTGCATCTCCAAAAAGGCCCAGTGGCATCCTGGGGTCCACTAAGAAAACTGTGTCCAGCAGGTCTAGGAAGGTTCTCCTCCCCCTCTACTCTGCCCTAGTGAGACCACACCTGGAATATTGTGTCCTGTTTTGGGCTCCCCAATTTAAGAGAGACAGGGATCTATGGGAGAGAGTCCAATGGAGGCTACAAGGATGATGAAGGGACTTGAGCATCTCCCCTATGAAGAAAGGCCGAGGGAACCGGGGCTATTTAGTCTTGAGAAGACTGAGAGGGGATCTTATTAATGTCTATAAATATCTGAGGGGTGGGTGTCAAATGGAAGGGGCCAATCTCTTTTCCGTAGTGCCCAGTGACAGGACAAGGAACAATGGGTATAAACAAGCATAGAAGGTTCCACCTCAACATGAGGAGGAACTTCTTTCCCGTGAGGGTGACGGAGCCTGGCCCAGGCTGCCCAGAGAGGTTGTGGAGTCTCCCTCTCTGGAGGCTTTCAAGACCCCCCTGGATCTGCTCCTGTGTGGGATGCGCTGGGTGACCCTGCTCTGGCAGGGGGCTTGGACTCTGATATCCAGAGGTCCCTTCCAATCCCTAACATTCTATGATTCTATGATCTCAACCACTTCGGAACACGATTTACCACTTTGGGACATGGTTTAGTGGTCATGGTAGCACTGGGCTGATGGCTGGACTGGATCTTAAGAGGTCTTTTCCAACCTCAGTGATTCCATGAGCCACTCAGACTTGCTGAGGCAAGAACTGCACTTAAAAAATAAAAGAGAAAAAAAAAAAGAAAAGGTACTGTTAGATTCTCTGCTCAGATTTCCCACTGAACTTGCCCTGGTTCCTATTTCATCCACAGCCTGTCCTTTCATCCTCTTTTATTCATTACCTGTAAGTTAAGAGCACAGGCTTCTAAAGAGAGCATGGAATAAAGGTCTTGTTGTACTGGTGACTGGAACTGGGAACCCCTGGGCACTGCTGTACTAGACAGTGTAAGAAAAGTAACACCCCTGATTTAGTTACTTTATCAGCCTGGAATTAGCTGATATCGTGTGCTAGTGAATGAACCAACCAACCAACTGAAACAAAATTCACCTTAACTGACTGACACCAAGGCAGGAGAACACAGGGGGTGGTGGTGAGCTAACCAGAAGATGGACAGAGGGAAGGGCTGCTGGGTCATTTTCTGAAGGTTTCACAACTGACAATGGCACCCAGGCAGGGGAAAAAACCTCAGCTGGGGAAGGGCCCCAGTTCTGTGCCGTTTGAGAATACTTCCTCTTACTCAGGAGGAAAACACAGGCCTTAGGACACAGCAGGAGCACTGCTAAGCAGAACACAGGCCTTACAACTGCTTCAGCAAGAGGGTGTATCTCCAAGCCAAGTGGCCTCTACCACTTCAGCATCGTACAAAACAGCTTGTCAGAGGAAAGATGAGATTGGTCTGGTTTTGACACTGCTGCCTACAGCAGGCTCTGGGAGGCTGCCACCCCTCAGGGTACCAGCCAGTACATTAGCCTGTTAAGCTAATTCACTGTCAGTCGATAGTTCTGCCTAGTGAGATGCAACACATCGTGTTCTGATTCACTTCCACTGGTTTTTCCATCACACGTGGCCATGCATCAGAGGAAGGCAGTTAGGGAAGTACTGCTCCAGCAACACATCCCCACCCTGAGGGCTGCTCTCAGGGCAAGTAACCCCAAACACTAGTCTAAGGGGCTGTGTAGGTAACAGGGAATGATCTAGAAAACAAACCGCTGCTTCCTTGGCCTTGAACTCCTTCTCCCTCTGCAGGCGGTACTGCTCAATCTCCGCCTGGGCTTCTTCTTTTGCCTGCTTCAGCCTCCGATTCTTTCCTGTTTCCAAAGAACACACCGAATGAAATAAAGAAGAGAAAGCACCGAGAGCACATTGCCCCAAACTTCTCCAACCTCCTGGCTATCACAGTAGCAGCTCCTGCTGCAGGAGGCCCCTGCAGCCCCTCCAGCTTTGTGGTGTTAGCTGACCTCAGGAGCACGAGGTTGCCCCATGGGCCATCGAACCATCACCAAGCTGGCCACACAGTGAGATTCCAGCAGCAAGAGGCTCTCTGAGCCCAGGGATGAATTAAGCAACCTGCAGGTCTGGCCTGATTCATGGGAGAACACACCACATCCCTAAGTGATCCCAAAGAGCACAGCAGAATGAGTATTAAGTCTTAGTTTTTCCTCAGGCCAGTTGTGCAACTGATAGGAAAAACTGGCCACTGCATCAACTTCCCCTCTTGGACTTTCCATCCAGTTCTGCCCCACAAGGTTGTTACTGCCATCAACGTGAGCTACAGCAACCTGCTTCTCACAACACTGTCTCTATGTGTAGAGACAACAACGTGTCTCATCGCCAACAGAGAAACACACTGAAGAAAAAAATTAAAAGTAGGAAAGATGCAGATGAGTGAAGCCCCTGCTGCCACAAAGCCCAGGTTTTTGATAGCTGTCTCCTCCTGGGGAGCAGTCCCACGGGGCCAGGAGCCACTGGGCTCCTCCACGACCCGTGCAGGCCCCTGCAGCTACCAGGGGCCAGGAGTCACCCGGCCTCGCTCGCCACACACAGGCGCCAGGTTTGCAGAGAACCTCCCACGCCCTGCACCCACCACCTCCCCGAGAAGCCCTGTGGCCTCACCCTCCCCGGCCAGCCCCGCAGTGGGCTCCGAGCCCCCCGCCAGGGCACAGCGGCCGCGGACACCGCTCCCCGCTCCCCCGAGGCGGCCGGGCCTGAGAGGCCTGAGAGGGCCGGGCCGCGCTGGGCGAGACCGGGCCGGGCAGCAGCGGGGGCAGGGCGGCGGGAGGGGGCAGGGGACGCTCGTTCGTACTCACGCTTGCGGGCCTCGGCCACCTTCTCGGCGGCGCGCTTCTCGGCCTGCAGCAGCTGCTGGATGCCCTGCGACTGGCTCGCCATGGCCACCGCCCGGCCCTGCCCGGCCTCGCGCCGCCGGCGTCAGCAGCGTCACTGCGTCACCAGGCCCCGCCCCCGCCCCGCCTCAACGAGGCCCCCGTCCCGCCCTGGCCCCGCCCCTCGGGCAGCGCTGGGGCCTTTTCGTGTTGTTCAGAGTCCCGGACTGGTTTGTGTGGGGAGGGACCAGTACCGCTCATGGCGCAACCCCCTGCAGGGAGCAGGGCCATCTGCAGCTAGAGCAGGGTGCTCAGAGCCCCGGGCAACCTCCCCTGCAATGGTGCCAGGGATGGGGCAGCCACCACCTCTCTGGGCAACCCCAGCCAGGCTCTCACCACCCTCAGCACCAACAATCCCTTCCTTCTCTCCAGTCTGAATCCCCCTCTTTTAGTTTAAAACCATCCCCCCTTGTCCTGTCCCAACAGGCCCTGCTCAAAAGTCTGTCCCCATCTTTCTGACAGGCCCCTTCAAGTCCTGCAAGGCCCCCAGAAGGTGTCCCCAGAGCCTTCTCCTCTGCAGGCTGAACCCCCCCAGCTCTCCCAGCCTGGCTCCCAGCAGAGGGGTTCCAGCCCTCCCAGCATTGCTGGGGCTCCTCTGGCCCCGCTCCACCAGGTCCCTGTCTCTGCTGTGCTGAGCACTCCCGAGCTGCCCCAGCACTGCAGGGGGGTCTCTCTCTCTGCCCAGAGCCCTGGGAGCAGAGGGGCAGGATCCCCCCCTCCCCTTCTGGGGTGCAGCCCAGGGTGCCAGTGGCTCCTGGGCTACAAAACACACACTGCTGGCTCCTGTCCATCTATCTCTGGCCTTTCATCGAACACGGGATGCACACTGCTGATATCATCAGATCCTCCCCCACCATGGGAAGCTCTGGTGCCCTCCAGGCAGCAGCATCTGACTGCACAGGGCACATGGGTGTCATCCCCAAGCACGGAGCTGCCTCTACACACAGGAATTTATAACCATCCAGGACCATCTTCTCTAGGGACAACCACAGGCCCCTGTACTCCAAACACACACACAGCTCCTTCACCTCAAACTAAACTCCAGCCCGTTCTTCGGCCATCACATCCCAGGGACAATTTAAATCCCTGAACATGGCTCCCCTGACACTTTTGGAGTATAAATTACTATTATTGCTGAATAATATTGTTCTGATGAAGCATCAGAGCCACGACAGTGACTCATATTGCTGCAGAGAGGAATGGGGGGCTGCGGGTACACCTCTTCCCTTCCCCGTGATGAATCAAATCCACATTTATAGTGCTGAAGAGGAATTACGAGTGTTTGGCAGGGTGACCTTCATCTGGGCCCAGCGATTAACTAAATGGGCTTAGCTGGCCTGTCCATCCAGTGTTATATTTGCTTCAGTAAAAGAAAGATAAATAAAGATGGGGAGAAGAGCTCTGATGGTAAATCTGGGTGGTTTGGAGCAAACCTGGAACCCATCAGTTCTTGCACAGGGAGCAGGACCCGTGGCTGAGTGCAAAGGGGCTGAGAAGGTGCCCAACCCAGCACCTACTGCTCCCACAGGGCACAGAGCTGTGCTGGCAAAGAGGGTCCCAGTGAATCTGGTCACAAACCGGTGAGGTTTGGATGAGGGGATGGGGCTCAGGTGTGTGCTAGTTATCAGCACAGAATGGACAGGACAGAAAATGCAGGTCTGGTTCAAAATGCACCACAGCACTTTGAGAGGTGATGGGGTCCAGCTGGGACAGACCCAAGCTGTTCTACAGGAGAAATGGTCCAAACCTGGAAGTTGTCTCATCGGGCTCCAAATCCAAGGAGTCCCCTGCTCTCCTCTCACCTCAGACCTCTGCAAAAGCCACCAAATTAATGACATTCCTCCACTGACTCCTGCAGCCATCCGATGATGCCTCCATCCTGTTCCCATCTAGAAGCTCACCAGCCTCATTAGCTGCTGCCATCTTTTCAGGGTTATTCATCTGCTGCTAATTAAAGCACTTGAGCTGAACCCATAAATTGCCCCCGCAGCGGGAGGCTCTGAAGGCCACATAACACATCAAGCCATTTTTGCAGCAAAGGGGCTGAAATGGGCCCAGCTCTGCCCTGAAGTCACAATGGTCACTGTGTGGTTATTTTCCTGGGTGTTTGTGATTTTGAGACTTGCTGCTTCTGTCTGTGAGATAACGGTACTAACGATGCCCTTTTCTGCCCCTGGAAATATCCTGGGCTATGAACATGCAAAGTTTTCAGACAAAAATCCCAGCCAAAGTAAAGCTTTAGATCAACCAAAACCAGTTGATGCAGTAAGTTTTCAGCAATTTCATTTTGCTAGTTAACAAATGAGACAGTAACAGTTGCAGTAATACCAATAAAATCTTTTAAAACCACCTTCAGATTGTGTTGCTTTTTAGTTTGAGATTGCTCAGAGGCAAATTGAAACCTCATGGTGCGTGTCACCTGAAACACGGGTGAATCCAAAAGATGTTTGATCAACTTTCCAATTTGCTTAAATGTTTGTAAAAGGGCTTCTCACTGCAAAAAAAAAAAAAAAAAAAAAGCATTTCCAACCCTCAAACTTGACCCCCAGACCCTGAATCCTGCCCGCTCCCTGCCCTCTCCCTCCCCACTCACTCTGCTCCAGCCTCTCTGGATAAGCAGACACTAAGACATTTAAGCAAAATGAAAAGTTTAGTATTTTAGGAATATCATCTCTGTATCTGAAATCTTTTGGGATCTGAAATGTCCTGATGCCCGAGGAGCAACTGGGGGGTGACTCATGGCTCGATGCCTGCTCTTGCCACAAAGGGACAAACGTCCTACAGAGCTTGGAAGAAATAAAAAGGGTTTGTTTTTCTTTCCCTGTTTCCACAGATCACATGAGTGAAAGTGAAACACATTTCTTAATCTTCTTTCTTTTTCCAAAAGCTATTTTATTTTCTTGTGAGTGTTGAAGACTCATTTTCACTTTGGAGTGTTGTCTTTTGTCCTTCTCGTTTTGTTCTACACTGGGTCATAACTCCATGCACGTGTTACACTGGTTTCTGAAATACCAGAGGATGTTTCTAGAATCGGGAAGGAAAAAAAACCTCCAACACATTTCCTTTGTCTGTCTTTCTTTTTTAGTTTCCCAGCACAAAAAACATGTGCTGTGTCCTATGATCCTGCACTCGTTAAGGATTCCAAAGCACATTTCCTAAGAATGAGATTTTAAACATTGTGTCTGGCTTCTTTCCAGAGCAGGTAATTACATTTTTTTTTTCCTCTCTAAACTCCCCTGCACTTTCAATTGGATCCATTATTATTCTCCATTCCCCAACTTAAACTCTTGAGATGAGCAATTGTCTACTCTTTCAAAAAGGGTTTGTGTTGAACGCCTGGGAAGCAAACCGGTTTCTCTCTTCTGAGGTTTAATTCATTAACACAAATCACTTTGAGGCATCAAGAGGCTCCAGCTGTTGGCTGTCAATAAATGATCATTATCTGGTCATTAAAAGACTACCAGTGAATAATTGTTAATTAGAATTCATAGTTTGGAGGGATATTTTAAACTTATAAAACAAGCATTCAAAACCTAAACACAACAGCACAGGAAAATTTGCATAGCAAAAACACAGCCTTCAACTATGCACAGGCAGTTCCTCTTGACTCTTCCTGACCTACATCAAGAATTTGGCCCAGATATCCCAAAAGATGAAAGAATCTTTCATTCTTCATGTGGAGTTTCTCTACGACCCAAGGCAATTTAAAGCCCAGAGTAAGTTGATTGCAGTGATGGAGTTACACCAGAAGAATGGTCCCTATGTTTACATTGTAAGAAGTGTTTAAAAGCAGTTCAAGCAGCTCTGCTTCTGGTATCGACTGTGATTACCCTTCCTGGGGAAAAACACACTGCTTTGGGGGGCTGCTAAGGATGTTTCAGTGCTTTGCCAGGCAGCTGGGAGCTTCCTGAGCAGTAACCACTGAGTAAGGTGCTCCCACAGCACCAAGCTGCGCTGCAGCCCCTTCTGCTGGGCTCCACAGCATCAGTGGTGATGGTGACATAATTGCCACTGAGGGGGGTTGGTTTTTAATGCTGGATTTGTAGATATTTATACATCTTCCCTTTTATTATCTTCATTAAAGCTGTTCTAGTTTCCTTTTCTAATTGATAAGTCTCTCTCCCTTACTCCTTTTCTCTTCCCCTGGGGGAGGGGGTTTAACAGAAAACAGCTGTTATAGGTCTAGCAGACAGCCCTGACCCTAAACCTTCATAGGTCTCCCTTCCACAAATCATATTTTCATAAGAGTCAGGGAAGCTGGTAACTCTTACATATGCTTCTGTGGTGAAGAAATGCCAGCAGACCTTTAGTTCCTTGTGCACCAAAAGAAATCTCCATTCATGTTTCCTTGACATTTGCTGGTATCCATTCTTAATCAGAGGTCAGGGGTCCTTTATAAGGGATGTGCCTGGAAAGCTTAATCCATTGTTTGATGCAAGACTGAACACTCCCATGGGGCTGAGTTACCAGCTGATGGTGTGTCCAGTGTCTGTGAAGCCACTGGGGATCCTGGCATTAGGAAGCATCAGCTTTGTTGGCCATCATGGACTCAGCCACATCCAGACAGCACACAGACTGCCTGGGTTGGGAGTTTCAGCTACAAGAGCAAAACACAGCAGGTCCTGCTGTACATCAATAAGTAGCTTCTCATAGCAGGGCTGTTGTTCATAGAAGGGCTGAAACCCCTCTGCTGGGAGGCCAGGCTGGGAGAGTTGGGGGTGCTCAGCCTGGAGAGACTTTCTGATAGCCTTCCAGGACTTCAAGTGGCCTGTCAGAAAGATGGGAACAGACTTTTTATCAGGGCCAGCTGTGACAGAACAAGAGGTGATGGTTTTAAACTAAAAGAAGCAGATTTAGACCAGAGAGAGGGAAGAAATTTAACACTGAATGTGGTAAGACCCTGGCCCAGGTTGCCCCAAGAAGCTGTGGATGCCCCATCCCTGGAAATGTTCAAGTCCAGGTCACCTGGAGCTTTGGACAGCCTGGTCTAGTGGGAGATGTCCATGCTCATGGCAGGAGGTATGGAACGAGATTATATTTACAGCCCCTTTCTTCCCAAAATGTTCTGATTCTCCTGTAACGGGTAGCACCAAAGCTTTGACTGCTGAAGGCAACTACCAGCCCTTCATCAGCTTCTCCAAGAACAAGAACATTACTTGTGCTCCACTGGGAAGAAATACAAAGTCCAATATTGCTTTCCCTACCAAAAAAGATATCTTGGCTTTTCAGTTCAGCTTTCTCTGCCCAAAGCCACTGCATAATGTGATCATGTACCATGGTACAGCCCCTGCTTTGGGTGGCTGGATTTCAGTGACAGATGAAATAACCCCTGCATATGCAGGTTGCTTGGTGCTTTGAGAGAGGTTTGAGTAAGACACACCACAGTATAAGGCTCATCATCAATATGGCTTGGAAATATCAAAAACATCTGAGGCCTCAGTTTAATTTGGATGCTTATCATAGGCTCTAGAGAAATGGAAAAATGTGACAATAACAAAACACCGCAGCAGCGATGCCAACCTGCTCTAAGCAGCAGTGGAGAGCTGGTGTGTTTCTAGGCCATGAGGGAAGAAGATGTGGGTGCTGGGGGATCCTTCTCAAACACTTATTCAAACAAAAGTGATGCTGGAAAGCATCCAAGCAGCGGTGTCTGGGGCTCTAGCAAATATCCTGCTTGCCTCTGGGGCTGGATGAGATGTGTAACAAGACTTGTTGATGTGCAGGTTCCTCATGGGACTGTTCACATCAGCCAGCTACAGGACTCCTGCCTCCTAAACTAAGCAGATTTTCTCCATAAAGAGTCAGTGAAGCAATAGATCCTCCACCATAGAAGTTCAACCAAATGCTCTGAATTGCCCCAGGAAAGGGAACTTTCTTTACTCCCAGCACAGCAGACTTTGGAGCCTGAAGTCAGACAAACAAACAACTTCAAGTATGGTTTTTCAGAGGTATATAAGCACCTACCATGCAGATAGCTACCTAGTGGAACTAATTTGTTTACAACATTCATGGAAAAAAATCTTAATAACCAACTTCTATATTTAGACTAAATGCCTTTGAAAAATCTGAGCTCTATACGCCTGTGCTTACTGGCCCCATCCACTCATGTGGGGCTATGGGAAAAGGCCAAAAATAAACTGACAGCCAGCACAGCCCTCTCATGGTCCTGATGTTTCTGCCAAACAGGACCCAAAGGCTGCTGGTCTGCTCTGGGCAATGCTGTGTACCCATTTTTGACTCTTAATTATCAAAGGTGCAGTTCACTGCAGTAGCAAATCTACCCAGCTTATCTGAATTACCCCCTTGTTCTCTCACTGCTCTTCCCTCCCCAGATCAAAACCCTCCCCCATCTCTCGTTTCCATTGCGATTTGCCAGACAGCTCTTAGCTGCATGGAAAAAATATAATCAATCTATTTTTCCACTACTTCATCCGTCAGCTTCATGCTTCACCCAGCATCGAGCCTTCTGGTGCCAAGACGAGTTCTCCAGCAGCTGGCCACCACCAAGCAAGCCCAAGGCCATTTGGTTTGCTGCATTACGGAGCTGCTGGTGCCGAGGCTGCAATCATCTGCTGGATGGTGTTATGGGCAGGGACACAGGAGCCAAGCTCTGTGTAATGAAATTGCAGTTCAGTGGGTTTCAGGACATTAATAGTGTGATTAACCTGAAACAACCAAGGTAACAAATTGATTATCAAGAACAATAAATCATCTCCTTACAGGTAGCCTGGGGATTTTTTTTGCTTTGCAAAGCCATGAATCCATCTACAGAACCATAACAGCCTCCAGCACAGAACAATACACAGGAAAAGGCCAAACACTAAAACTATTTTGGGAATGCAGAAGAAAGGAGAAGGCTGCTGACTTTTATATCTTTAGCATTTGGACACAGGTACTGTGCCAGCCGTCATCGCAATTTCCTGCCTCTTCTCACCCCCACTTACCAGCCAGTCCTTTTCAAAAGACTTTGGGACTGACTTTAGAGGGTCTGGAGCCAGGACAAGATGGGGCTGCTCTGAAAGATGCGTGCAGGAGTATGAATACTCCAGCACTGAGCAATCCAGAGCCTGCAAAACACACTGAGCTGCTGAGTGATGGACTGGGCCCTCTCCCACCCCAAAGCCCTGAGCTCCCTGGATTTGCTCATGACATTTTCCATACACAACCCTTCACATGCAGACTCTGGGCTACTGCTAAAGGCTCAGCCCAGTTGGATCCAGCTGCCTTCCCACTAACAAGGGTCCAGCAAGACTCACTGTGCTGTAATGTTTGAAGAACCCTAGAGCATCAGATACCCAAGCTTCACTCAGTGTAAGCTACGGATGGAAACTCAACTCTCATTTCCTTTGAGGTACAAGTGACTAACTCCTGCACATGGCACGCAAGTCACCAGATCACACCTCCTGATCCAGAAAGGAAACACTGAGTGAGCCCTGAGAAAGGCCCTGCTCTCACACAGGGACAATGAGTTACTGTCTTGCCATGGTGGTGGCACCTTTTGGCTGGAGGTGTCCATTGCCCAGCTGCTGTTGCACTGCAGTGCACGGATCCACATCCAGGGAGCTGGGGAGGAGCGTGGCAAAGAGGGAACAAGTGTCTGCCTCTCAGGCTCTGATGCAGGCTATTTATAACATCAAGGAACATTTTGGGTGATAATTTGCAAATGCTACCCACAGGCAACAGAGCTTTGGCTTGGAGTTAGCACTCAGAGTCCTCTGCTACACCCAGTCACCATCTGCATGCAAGGAGGTGTCACCAGGGCTTACATTACCCCAGTCCCAAGGAAGACCAAGGCTCATTTCACTTCCAGGTATCTCCTGGGTACTCTACTTGAACTGTAGCACATCTGTGGAGGAGTGTTCAAATACTCCTGTAGCTCAGAACCCTCCTGTCCATGTCCCTTCTGTCACCTCTGATATCCCCTGGGGAAAAAGCAGGTAACAGACCCCTCCAGAGCCCTTCTGCCCTTTCAGGGTCTCTGGTGCATGAGGAGTTACACAGCTGCTCTGTGCTCCTTGTACCCAGGCTAAAAGTTGAGCAGGAGTCTTCACAAACAGATGGGACAAGACGTGCCAACAGCTGCTGCTCCTAAGTCAGAGCGAGTCTGTCCATCCAATTCAAATTGCTGAGCCACAGCTCACTGCTTTAATTTGGGAATAATTTACAGCCAGTAGCAAGAGTCTGATCCAAGCCAGGAGATCACTAAGACATCCAGGGATTGAGCCAGGGTGAGCTGATACCGCACTGTTGACCTGTATTAATATTGGCATCAGAGGAAAGAGTCTGTGACACATCTGGGCTTTGAGACCCATTGAGGACTGCAGCAAGGCTCACCTGCACCCCATTCATTACCTCTCTCTTCTCAGAGGGAGATTTATAATGAGATTTCTGTGCCAGGAGGAAGCTAGAAAGAGATTGGCACATCGGGTACCTCAAAGTCTTTTGCATATTGCAGTGGTGGAGTCAGGACATGGAAGGACTGAGATGGCAGGTGGGAGAGCTGCCCTCTTCCAGCCTCAGCAGCAAGGCTGACAGAGAGGTGAGGCTCACCTCTGGAAGAAGGACCCATCACTCCTTCCCATAGCGTTTTCTAGAGACAAGCTTCTGGTTCCTTAATGATTTAGCTCTGCTGCCATCCCCAGAACCACTGCAGCACTATTCTCCCATTGAGGAACCTGCAAATGTCTTGCTGCTCCTTGGACATCTGTGATGTAAAGATCATAGCCTTGGATCCAGTTTCCCCAGCCCTTCCCAAGAAACAGAGCTCCCCGAGGTCCCCCTTTGCTGCCAGGAATTGAGGATTGAGGTAAAGCAATCTATTATTTAGTCTGCCAAGGATGAGACACAGGATCCCATAAAAGAGGTTACAAATTCATCTTGAAGATAACATGACAGATGAACACAGGCAGTTACCTAGAGGAGAATGTGACCTATTAAACAGCACTGGACCATTGGCACAAGCAAAACCCTGGTAGCTGCCATGTAGCTTTCTATTCATCCTCCACCTGACCCAAGCCCTGGCAGCACAAATCAACAAAACCTACTGATTTCAGCAGGGCTTCATGGCAATCCTACTGACTGAGGCACAACAAAGCTCCTAGAAAGACAACTTTGCTTACTTAGGAATTTAAAAGCATCACTTCAGTTTTGCCAGAATGAACAAGCTTGATCTTCCCCCATCCAAGTCTCATCTCTTGGATTGATCTTTTGACACCTTCTGCAATCAATCCATCTTGACTTCAAAGGAAGAATGGTGGAATTCCGTGGCTGGCAGTGCTGAAGTACTGCTGCTTGGCCTGCATCCACCTCTGGGAATGAACAGACACCAAGGGTTTGCATGAGGCGCAGTTTAAAAGGCTTTAAGAGGTCTCATGCTTAGCAAAAGGGATTCAATAGTATTAGATGCCTTTGAAAGTCCCACCTTGGCTTCAAAATTAGATGCTGAAATATTCAAACAACACAAGATCAGGCTTTTAGAATCCTTGAATTGTTTTGGTTGGAAGAAACCTTTAAGATCATCAAGTTCAACTGTTAACCCAGCACTGCCAGGGTACCACTAACCCATGTCCCTCAGCACCACAGCTCCACAGCTTTGAAACCCCTCCAGGGATCATGGGGACTCCACCACTGCCCTGGGCACCTGGGCCAGCCCTGGACAACCCTTTCCGGGAAGAAATTTTCTCAGGTCCAACCTAAACCTCCGCCTGTGCAACTTGAGGCCATTTTCTCTTGACTAGTTGCTTGTTTCTTTGGAGACCAACCTCCACCTGACTCCAGCCTCCTGTCAGGGAGTTGTCAAGAGCCAGGTCTCCCCTGAGCCTCCTTTTCTCCAGGCTCAACAAGCCCAGGTCCCTCAGCTGCTCCTCATCAGACTTGTGCTCCAGACCCTTCACCTTTTAGATCTATTCATACATCTGCAGGTGACACCAAGTGCCACTTAGGAAGAATCCCACTTCTAGGACTCTCAGAATAAAGTCCCTAACTCGTAGCCTTATAAAAAGAGGTGAAAGCCCAAAGCTCTCAGGCCCTGCCCATACACCAGAGCCACACAGGCTTGACTGTGCTAGAAATCAGCACTTACTCTCACTGGTACAAATACAACTGAGGTTGCTTATTCTGCTCTAGCTAGTGCCAGAGATGGGAATCTGGCAGCATAGGCATCTTTACACAGGTAAAATTTCATTCACTCCACAGTGGTACCTTATGCCAGCATCACTACACAAGAAATGGGGCAATGGGCACCTGAAATGAACACCAAGATGCAGAACTGGTTCATCCCAGCAGCTGCCTATAAATGAGAAGGTTGTGCTTGGGCATCCAGAGGTAGGCATTAGAAAAAAAATTATTAACAAAGTGCCATTGATTCATCCAGGGATAAATTTACCACTCCTGGTTTACACATCAATCACTTTTAGACTTGCACTACACCCACCCACATATCCACAGCATTTTGAAGTGGTGACAGCTTAGTTTGCCACACGTTAATCCAGGATCTGAGTGCCATCTGCGTACAAGCAAACTCCGAAACACCTATGCTTTGTATCTTGCCAAAAATCAGCCATTTACTTCTGTGCTTAGTAACCTTTATGCCCCAGACACAATACTGCTGAGTCACCAAGGTGGCAAGACAAGTCTGAGCAGGACAAGGCTGTGCTGATGCTGGGATTACTAGGCAAGGAGGGATGGTTGAGTTATCCACATCTGTCTTAGTGAAAGCTTCTGGTTGTGTTACGTAGCAGAACAGCACAATCAAGTGGATGTCAAACGTACATAAAAATGATTTCCAGATTGTTCACATCTTCATTGCATACAAGAAGCATTAAATAAGGACCAATCACCCACTAGGACCTTTGGGTGCTGCAGCAGTTTCAACAGGAAGAGTTATTCACTCCCGGTACTTGGATGTTACTTTTACATGTTAATTCTCTTAAGACTTCCCTGAATCCTTTTTTGTGTAGGTAGTACTTGTGAAGATCTAGCATTGCTAGAATTGACATCCTTCTAGGACTAACCCTGTGCAAACTGCACGTGCTGCTTCCCTTCCAATTCCTGCAACACACTGAACATCCAGCTGATCTCCACAGCAGCCATCCATCCATCCTCCCCCTGCCCACACTTCTGGGGACCAGCAGACCTTAGATACCAGCAGACAAGCTCCTGCTTTCTCAGGTCACACACTTGGCAATTCCTCCTGGGCAGTAAATTAGCTCCACGCTGCCAGGGCCATACCCCAGGCTGAGGTCAAAGTGAGCCTGGAGTAGCGCAGGAGCCTCAAATTCCCTTTGAGTGATAAACAGAGGCAGAGCCCGTCAACATCCTGTGCAATACAGTGTCTGCCTCTTTATATCCAAATCACATTGATTGCATGACCCTCCTCTTGATGTAGCCTGGGGTAGTCCCCTGGGAGCAGTCCCTATCAAGCCTACCCAGCACCACAGCTCCTGCCGCACTACTTGCTAAGCTGGTTATTCTGCCCAACATACAACACAATCAAGTGAATTTTCAATAAAAAGGAAAAGAACATGAGAAGTTTCTCCTTGCAATCTCATTTTACTCCTGGGTAGGACTCTGGCAGAGGAGTCTCCAGCTCTGTTTCAATCCACCCAACAAGAGGGAGTAGATCTAAGTGCTTTCCTTCCTACCACAGATAACCCTGTCCGTAGCTCTGGGAAACCTGATCTTACTACTGTTATTGTACTGAAAAACATTTGTGATGAGAAAAACCACTCCTTCAGTTCTTGCCCAAGTTTATTTGTATAGGAGGCCTTAATCCTGGGATTTTGCTCAAGAAGAATGCAGTTTGACTTACCTGCTGGAGCACCGTAGACAAAGTTGGAGTTGTGCAGCCATCTGCTACACCTACACCTGCCATTCTGCTTAACACTGGGCAGCTTAAACCCCCCCAGTGGTCTTCATTTCAGGGGGAAGGCAACGTGCTGGCCAGGAAGGGGGGTTTGCCCCTAACTGTGGTGTGATTTCCCCCCCCCCCCCCCCCCATCTGAATTCCACCACTTAATAAAGATGTTTGCTGTCAAACTCAAATATTTAACGTACATAGTATATATACACATACATCCCTTTCCTTCTCTCGCTCCAGTTAGAGGGCACGTCCAATACAGGGCTGACTGGGAGTGAATAGCACCTGGCTAAGTGCAATCCCTTATGCACTCAGCTACGCATTTCATTACAAAACACTCAGCCTTCCCTGTTTAAGTCCCTTCCCTATAAAGGATGATTGGTATTTAAACAGGCAGATTGCATTTTCCAAAGCATTTTATCCACATTAATTAAAACCTAATATTTATAGAGCAAGGCAGATGCACTGTACAGCAAGAGAACAGTTCCCCCTTTCTGGGTGGCTGGTGGCTTCCTGCAGTAAGCAGCATATAATCACTGTTAAACTGGAATAAGTACCATCGATTGTTGTCTCTAATAGGGGATATGTTTCTAAAGAACTTGCAGCATGGGACTGCTCAAGCTCATTGTGCTTATTGATTGAGACTCACAAGGCTGTAATCACCCGTGGAAACACAAGGTTATTCATCATACTTCAGCTATTCAAAAGGACCATCCATCGCTGCCTGAAAGAAGTAACACAAGCACAGACACTGCCGTGGAAGGATGTGGTCACCATCCCATAACCACAGACTGGAGTGGTGGAGAGTCCCCATGCTGCTCCAGGCATTAGCCACCAGACAGAGGCAGCTTCTCACCTCTCCTGGGGACACAGGAGGTCAGCCAAAGCAAAACCCCAGCCCTCCCACCAAGCACCTTGCCACCAGGAATAAGAGGCAGCAGCTGTCTTCTGGTGCCTGTAGAGCCATGCAAAGCAACAGTCTCAGCTAACAGGTTGCTGGGCAGCATTTCATCCAGCATCAAAAGCCTAGAGTTTCTTCTTCAGAACTAAATGTGGCTGGAGGCAAGCACTGAGGATAGAGGCTTCATGTAAAGGAGCTCAGAGTTCAGCATTAAGAATAAGAAAGAAGTTTGGGGAGAAACACCTTGGGGTTTTTTATACACTCTTAGCTTGCCTCCTCTTGTCTAGTAACTACTACTGCTACTCTGCCCAGCCTCCAGAGCTTCCCCCGAACAACACAGTTCCTTGGCAACTCCTCGTTACCTTTTTTGCCATAGTATATTGCACCACAACCATAGAAACCAGCCACAGCATCACAGCTCCTCAGAGCAGGAGATTGCTGCTGTAGCTTTAGCAATGCCTGCTAGGGAACAGACAAAGATGGGGAGGAAGACAGAGAACAAAGGACAGCATCTTTCACCAAGGAGGGTGCAATGCCACAGTACCTGCACAAGAAGCTCTAAGCTGGCCAGCAAGCCATTGCTTTCCAGACAAATCCACAGCCAAGAAACCAAGGCACAAATCCTCATACCTCCAAGATAAGTTGAGTAAAGGGCTGAGCTTAAATACACCCCCTGAGCTAACGGCTGAAAGCTGGTGGGTGGAGACCCCGGTGCAATCAGAGCCATGTGGAGCACTGGGAGGAAGAGTACCAAAGTGAGGAGGACACCTCATCTCACGGTCCTTCTGGCAGAACAATTACAGAGATACTAAGCAAAACCAGACCTTAAAGTAGCTCCATCCCCATGCTCTTTGCAATGAAGAGTCAGTGACCCCTCAAGCAGTGCCTGTTACCGTCTCTTCTTTCACCAGATCCTCTGTTTTTCTCCTTGTCTCCATTTTCTTCACCGTCACTAAACATTTCCCACCAGAGCCTCATTACAGATGCTTTTACCAAAGAGCACCTACTTGATTTAATGCCTTTCTGCTTCCTATTAAATCAAGCATCCTACTTAAAGAAGTGCTAAATCAACCTTGCATGCTCCTTGTCAGATCATTAGCCATGTTGACTTTTATGCTGTTTTCCACTTACATCTGGGCTTTAAGTGTTTTGTCTCTCAAATTTGCTTTAAAGCACTGTATGCTATAGATCAAATAAAAGGCTCTCTTTGCTGGTCTTGTACCACAGTACAAGATTGGGATTTCGTGCTGCACTGTCCTGAGGTGACAGCTTAGAGGTGAGCTCTGATCTGCTCTGGATCAGATCTGCCAGCACTCAGCCTATTGCAGTGTTGGGCTTCCTACCTGTGCCTTCGGGAGAAAGAGGTGGTAGGAGCCTGGTGCTTGGGAAAAACAGGATCTGTGCTGCAGGAGTTTAGTTAAGTGTGAACGCTACAGACAAGCCTTTTTTTGGAGGATATGTCCCTGATCCATATGATCCGAATCAGGAGAATGATTTGGAAGGCCAAAGAGAGTTTAATGGTGTTTGCAACGAAGGTTTTGACAAAAACTGTCCTCTG
Organism: Todiramphus chloris collaris; assembly: GCA_025345505.1. Lineage (NCBI taxonomy): Eukaryota > Metazoa > Chordata > Aves > Coraciiformes > Alcedinidae > Todiramphus > Todiramphus chloris. The sequence continues at coordinate 9,590,241 of JANVCC010000185.1, forward strand.
CAACTTGCTGCAAGGGCTCAGAAGGGCATAGTCACCCATGTTAGAACAAGACACAGACAGCTCCAATAGTGTGAAACTTTCTTTTTCCTTTCTAACATTTTGTGTTGTAATCCTTGCAAAATCCCCTGTCTGCAGCAAAATAAATGGTCATTCAGAACTTCCAAGGCTAACAGTGCTGACAGCCTCCTGGCCTGTCTGCATTTTTATGTGTGTCCCAACTGGATCTAGTTTACCACTCAAAAGCTCTGGTTTGTACCAGGGAAAAACCAAGCCCTGCCTCGATCCAACACTAGGAAACATCTCCTACCAGCCAGTGCTAAAGTGCTGCGGAACGGGGCTCATTCTGCAGGGTGCCCAGCTCCTGGATGCACAGGATGCTGAGTTCCCCAGCCCACGAGGTCCTCAGCCTCAGCTACAGCACCGATGGCTCTGAGACAAACTGGTTTTAGTTGGAACTACTTGTGTGCAAACTCAGCAAACGTTCTGCCCGTAGGAAGCTTGTTGTTTGGAACTGGTGCAGGACAGCACAGCCTCCCTTCCTCGGGGAAGGAAGGGCACGTCCTGAGCCAGCAGGACTATGGGCACTACGAGGAGCAAACGGGAGGGGTGGGAAGCCAAGGTGGCACTGGGCACTCCAAACTTCTCCACCCTTAATAGCACAGAAAGAGACCTGAAAACCGCAGCTGGGGACCACCCTATCCGAGGTGCCTCCACAGCTCTGAGAGCTCGACGAGCAAAGGGAAGAAAACCCATTCCCATGTGTCCCCCTGCAGCAGTGGAGCAGGGGCCCTCCAGCTGCACTGGCAGCTCATTTACATGGGATATTTTGTTCAAAGTGTCAACTGTCCCTCCAGAGACAGCACCTTCTCCCATGGAAATCCTGTGAGGGAAAGCAAGACGGAGGTGAGCTGGTGGAAGACTTCAAACCTTTCTGAGTGTTTCTTGGCAGGAGAGCAGCTGGGCAATCCAGGCTGGAGGTTATAAGAGGGGAGGGCAATAGCCAGGTAGTCCTGGCAGAGCTCAGGTAGGAGCGTGGTGGCTGCAGCTGCCCTGGGGTCTGTTTGGATGGAAGTTAGAGCTGTGTAGGGGGCTCCAGTTTGAGGGCAGTATCGTTTCAAAGTGGTGTGAAAATGCAGCTAGTGGAAAGGCACTGGCACGTTCTTAACTTTGCTGTCCTTTTGCAGGTACTGGCTTGTGCATGAGGTGTTGGTGTTGGGGAAAAGCCCTCTCCTGAGTGACCACAGAGCCTGAGGAGGTGAGCTGGGATGTGGGGCAGGCACAGCAAGGGGAGGCTGGAGACAGCAGGAGCAGAGCGTTAACACAGACCCTGTCTGGGCTGTGGGAAGCTAAAGGGGCTGTGAACTCGGTCCACAAGGGCTGCTGGAGCCCCAGTGCAATAATGTGGTTGTCTTTACACCCCTCCTGCTTGTGCCTGAGGGAAAAGAGGGTGCCAAGTGCTGTCTGTCTCTCTCCCTGCCTGTCAGTTGGCAGCGCTCCTCCTTTATCATCCCTGCAAGTTTTATTGCCAAGTTTTTATGCAAAGTAGAAAAGCCTGATTAAGTGATGCTGAAAGTACTCCTCTGTTGATGTTAAAATGTGACAGCCGTGTAAGTGAGCAAAATGTTCTGGTTGGGTTAATGCTTTGTACAGGTACAAAATGACTCTGTAAGGTGCAGAACGGGAGAAATCAGGTCTGGAAAGGAAGGTGAACTGACTGTTCAAAATGTGTCAGTCTCAAAGTTGGGAAACAAGCCCAGATGTCCTCTTGGTAAGTTTAATATCAAGCTACACATGACAAATGTCCTCTGACTTCTCTTGTGGAGCTCCAGACTGCAAATCCAGAAGGACAGACATGTCCCCTCTGGTTTGCTCTGGTATGTCAGTGTTTCTTGCAGGCCATGGACACACAGAGCTTGGCTTCATGAGGTCTTTGAAGTTGCACTGTTGCAATCCTTTGGGGGCTGGTCCTCAGGCCAGATGATCAACTGGGTAAAATCAGGCTGCTCTGTTGTTGCAATTTACACCAGGTGAGATTGTCCTGGTCCTCCTCAGGGCTGCAAGTCCCTTTGGCCATCATCTCCAGGAGCACCTGAACCCTAAAGCATCAGGTCAGAGCAAATCCTTGTGGAAGAATACTAGGAGTTAGACATGACTAACAATGGGGGCAACACTAACCATGAGCTGGGTACCTGGGTTGGCTAAAGAGAGCAAGGGACCTCTGGAAAGGATCTAAAGGATCAGGATGTTAAGGGGCTTTGGCTTAGAGCTGCTAAAACGTTAAATGGAAATCACTCTGTGTTCAAACTTTTGCCTATGCATGGACTTCAGCACTGAGCTGGGATCCAGAGAAGCGTTTTGGTATTTTGTTTTCTTGTTTTTTAAGATCAGGTGCTTTGATTTCTTCTCCTAAAGAAGCCAAGCACTGCTGTGCTTATAGTGTGGTGGGAGCAGAGAGCTGGGGCAGCACACGTGCACCTCCTGTGAGTCCTCTCCAGCTGGGCAGCTATGAAAGCAACAGCATCTTGATCTGCTAGCAGGGGAAATTGCAAATTCTGGTTCTTCTGCTCTAAATATTGGGGGGAGGGGGGAAAGGCACTGAGATGGGGAATTGCAAATTCAAGGTACGCAAGGCTCAGGACCTTGCAGTGGTGGGTTTTTTCAGTGGGGGGTTTTAACACCATCATCCACAGAGAGCTCTGGGTCATGCTGCTGAAACTTGGGACCCCTTCAGCTGCTCTGTCTGGGAGTAGGTTCTCCTGGGCTGGTGCCTGGATGAATCCCTAGCACCTCAGAGCAGCTGTTGCCTGAAAAACTGGAGTTGGATAAGGATTATAGCTTCATGGTTTTTGTGTAATGCCTTTATAAGGAAGGTTTCCAAAGGTTACAGAAATGGCACCTCTGCAGTTGAGTCTTGCACTGGGAGCAAGGATTTGATTGCTTCTCTTCTGCTTATGCCATGTAAAAATTGTTTTCATCGGTCTGCTGACAGGTTGCGGTGGAAAGCAGAGCACAGGATGTATAACTGCAGGATCTGTCAGATAAACCAGTGCTTAAAATATCCCTCTTCACTGCATCCCATTACATCTTTTCCCCCTGTTGCTTGTCTCATTCAGGATGCTATTAACTCAATCGCTTTAGTCGAAGTTCTGCTTACAGCACAGCATTAAGTCAAAATGGAGCAACAGCTGCTTGAGATGCAGCAAAATTTATCTTCACTTTCTATTAGCTGGAGGCTGTGGGCCCACACTGGGAAGAAGGTAAAAAGTAATTCATATAGGAAAGCTGGAAAATTAAATCTCTTGTACCAAAGAGTGGTATTCAGACCACATGAGGATCCACTGACTCCAGTAGTCCCTGCTGTCACTCCTGATTTCCAGCAAGGCCACGATGGCAGGGAAGTTGTTGGCTTGGAGGAGACAATCTTTGTTCAACCACTCAGGTGAGCAGCTCTTCAGAACTTACTATGAATTCAGTTATCTTAATATAGCTCGGGCTGAATGAAGATATTTTTATTCCAAGTTAAATGAGATGTTTTTAATATCGGCTACTAAATTATCTCATGTAATCTAGTTGCTGCCTCCTGCTGAAACAATGACTCTGTGCTTGGGAGAGACAGAATAATTTCCCCATGAATCTCTTTAGAGCAGCATGATAGTGACCTTACTCAGATTCCTTACAAAGGTGCTGTGTGGCTACCAGGAGCATCTCTTCCTCAGCCCAGGGCAGGCTCCAAGAGGCAGCACAGTCCAGGTGAGGGACTGGGATGTTGGGCTGAGACCTATTGCTGGATCTACCACTGATCTGTGGAGGGATCATTTCCTCACTTAGCTTTTTATCTGCATATTACCAGCTTTTATTTAGATGGGAACCTTGTTAATAGTCTTTAGGGGCAGGAACTGGATGGGTTGGGCAGCTCTAGGTCAATTTTGGTCTGGTAGTTGAGGAAAAGGTCGCTAACTGTGCCCATGGACTGAGACCACCTGCCACCTTCAGTGGAAGCTCTTGTTGGCAGAGGAAGAGAAGATGCTGCAAGAGAAGCAAGCCTGAGGCTGAGCCTCCTTTTGCCCCCTTGCCTGGTGGCAGCCTTTCCCTTTTATCCCAGAGCACATCCCTGGGGAGCGTTCCCTGAGCAGTGTGGGGCAGTGATTCCTGCAAGCCCTCCATCCACACAAACTCCCTGTGCACGAGTCCTTGGGCTGCTTGTGCAGCAAAGACCATGGCCACTTCTGTCTCTTCAGCTGTTAGCACAGGGCTGTCCATGGCCTCGCAGGAAGCAGCTGGAATAAGGAGCTGGAGCTGGCAGCTGGGTTTGGTGTATCTGTGCCACGTCATAGGCTCTGTGATGGAGCTGAGTGTCCTCTCACCTGAGTGGCTGCTGTGGTAGTGCTGTTTTCAGGGTGGGTGGTTTGTGTCTGCTGGACTAACCACATTATGGTCCTGTAGCAGCTTTGCCTGTTACCAGCAAGCCAAAGCAGTGAGGGGCAGAACCCTTCTAACTCTTTCCACTTCCAAAGAGCGAGGTTGTGCATCAGGTTAGACAAAGCTTGCCTGACAAGTCGCTGAAAAAAGTCTGGACATGTGTAAGAGCCTGGCTATTGTGTGCCTCAGACCTTGTGTGGTGATAAGGTCTGCAGAGACCTGTCTGGAGGGGAGAGGTGTTGATTGCTCACAGTGTCTGTGCCCCCCCTTTGGCTCCTTGCAGACATGGGTTATCAAAAGGAAGAGAGAAGCTCTGCATAGGTGGGACTCTTCTTTAGTTTAGTGCTCCTGCTGCCTGTGCCATGGGGAGCTGGCTGGCAGGGCCACGCTGCTTCCAGCTCATGGGGCTCGTGCAAAGCAACACCACTCCCTGTGGAATCTGGGAATGCCACCCAGATACCTCACGGGTATAAAGGGACAGAAAAACATTGGTTGTGGTGGACCCACCACTGAAGACTTGGACTGATCCAGTGAGACGTTGTTGGATCCACGGGTGGCAAGAACCTTTTGTCTTTATTTTTTCTCTTTCTTAATCTCTCCCTCCCCCTCTCTTTTCCTCTTTTCTAATAACTCTTTCTTCCTTTTCCTCGAAATTTAGTCATGCCATAAAATAATCTCCTACAAAAATAACACCTTTATCTGTGCTGTCTGTTGATTGTTCCATTAGAGAGAACTAATCAATTGTTCTGTTGTTGTTCCTCCGAGTCACTGTCGTGACGCTGCTGCCCTGCCGTGCGGGGACAGCCTCTTTTGGGGGATCACAAAGCTTCACCTCCCTCCTTGTCCACTGAGTGGGACGAGACAGCAATCTTTAGCCTTTGAAAGTGGGCGCTGGAAAGCGGCTTGGGCTGAGCAAACCCAGGTACTCCAGCATCTCCAGAGAGACTCGGGCTGGGGTTCTGCAAAGGGTGTTTAACATGCACGGCAGCGCGCAGGCTGCTGGGCTCGCTGCACTTCGTGCATTCCTGCTGCTGGGAGCTCAGAGGGCCACAAAGCCAGCTCCTAGTAAAAGACTAACATCATTCAGTGTAATAATCCTGATGGCTTTGCTCTTTGCATCTCAAATGCTGAGGTCAGGTGCCATCTAGTGTGAACCTATTCTCTTGATGCAGATTTGACTCCATCCAGGTTTCTGTTATTTCCTCCTTTCCCCACTTTGATATGCAAGATCTAAAAGCCGTGATTCTGCCGTAATAAAAGCAATTCTGCCCTTCCCTGGGGAGATCCTGCAGCAAAAGCCTCGCCAAGTGCCTGCTGGTGCTGCCTGCAGTGCTACAGGGAGGACAGCAGAAGTGCAGAGAGGTCTTGGACCTACAGCACCATCTATTCCCCAGCCTGGCTGGGGCCACACAGCAGGAGTGGGGTGGGATGGATGTGCTGGGGGCTGAACCTGTGTCTGGGGGCTAGGCAGGGTGCTCTGGGCTGTCCCTCGTGCTACTGGCTGGGTCTCCTCCTCCTGTAGCTTCTGCAAAATGATCATGTAAATAGCTGGAAAGAGTGAACGGTCCTGATCCAGCCTGTGCTGCACCCTGGGGGAGACATTCCCTCCCCTGGGATAGAGGCAGGTGGGCTTGTGCCTAGTGCTGTGATGCTCTGCCCCAGCGTTCCAAAGCAGGAAGACTTAATTTCACATCCCTTCCTGCCCCTGCTGCTCTCCCAGAGGACACTGCTGCTGACCAGCCACTGGTTACTGGTTGGAGTCATGATAACCCTCTGACCACCCCGACACCAACAGGTCACCAGGCAAGGAGGGCAGGAAGGACTTGGGGAGGCAGAAGGCTGAAAACCTGCTCTGCTAACAAGGAGGGTTGGTAGAAATAGAGCAGGTACTGAGTAGTGAAGGATGTGTCCATAAATATTTGCTCTTTTCACTTCTGCTGGTTGACTTAAAAGAGAACTTGGCTTCTTGTGCCTGCAGAACCTTTTCCTGCTTATTTAACTGGAGTGTGGTGATACACTGAGATGCACAGCCACGTGCTCGTGTGTCCACCAGTGCAGTTCCCCCCCCTCAGACAAAGGCAAGTGGAAAAATACTCGGTTTAACTCTAATCTGAGATGTAGAATTAGGGAAGGATGAGCTGATGCCTTGAAAGCTTGTGCTGGGGGAACCCCTCTTTCCTTAGGACACAGGGAAGGGATCAGATCATCGCTGCCATGCCTGGAAGCTTTGCTTGGAGCAAATCTGCTGGGTTCAGATCTTCCAGGACAAACCAACCCTGCCTTGGGGGAGGAGAATAAATATTGAAAAATGTAATCAGAGTCATCGGGGGAAATGTGACAGTATTTAAATGATGACATAACACGCTTGTCTCATCTCTGCTGCCGGCACTAATGAGCATGAATTGAGAGCATTAGAGATCTATTCACGGGCATTAGTGTGTGTGAGTCAGGGGATCACAGCCTTAATTAGTCTCATCCTCTCCTGGCAGACAAGCCACTTGCCTGGCCGGGGTGGTCAGGAAGGGATGCTGATGCTCTGGAGCTACGCAGGCTTTGATGTGGCACGGTCCATCGCAGCTCCAGGCCAGGCAGTGCCTACACCTTGGTTCTAGAGGGCGTTCTCACATCTTTGTCACCCCAAGAGAAATGAGAAATCTGAGCACTTTTTTCCCCCCTCTCTTTTGTGGAGTTTCAGAAGTGCAATGACAGCTATGAGATTTATTTATTTAAATTTTAATTGGCCATTTTTATTTTAGGAGAACTTTCAGCATTAGGAACAGCTTCCCCCCCCCCCCAAACCAGTATTTCTCCCAAATGCTTAATTTCTGCAGGACAGTGGGATTTGGGGCTGGAGGCAAACAGGTGAAAACCTGCTGAGAAAGGATCCAGGATTCAAGCTTGTCCTGGCTTTTCTTCTTATCCCTCCATGCTCCGAATTCCTCCCTGTGGCCTTTTCAGAGACACCTCATGGAGCCCCATCAGCAAGACTGGACACAGTAGTGGTCTGGCTGCTGATCCGTGGTGGGTGCTGGGAGGGAACCGAGGCTGTAGCTGCTCAGCCAGCCGTGCTCCTCGGGAACGTCCTCTGGCATCTCACAGCATCTCCCTGATGGTATGAAATTAATTTTGATAAAGAAAATCAAATGGCTGATGTGATTGATTAGATGCCTTTGCCCTGCTACATTTAATCGATGGCAGCAGGTATTTATTGCGTTCTACACACTACAAATCAACAGTGATTAGCACCTCGTTAACCTCTTCTTTTCTTTTGATTGTTTTCTGGCAGAGTTGTAGTAACAGAGCATCCTTCTTCAGCTTGGCAGAGAGGGGTTTGTAGGCTGGAGAGGGTGAGTGCTGATGCTTTGGCTGAGGAGTGTGACCCTGCAGTCCTATTACTTCTCTGAGTAAGCGGAGGAAAGAAGGTGTAAATCGTCCTCACCAGAAGAGATGTGCTCAAGTGAAGGGTCACTCACCTCCAGGCTCCCACAGCATAAGCTGCCAAACTTCTCAACCCTGAAACTCTGAGGTTAATGGTTGAATAGGGAAGAAAACTCTCAGCAAGTGCAAAACTTCTGGCATGGTGAATATGCCTGAGGAAGAGAGAACTTCTGGATGCTCTGGAGGTATTGGGGTGTTACAGCAGGAATGAGCTGGTGAAGGGTCTAGAGAAAAGTCTGGTGACGAGCAGCTGAGGGACCTGAGGGTTCAGCCTGGGGAAAAGAAAGCTCAGGGGAGACTTTCTCACTCTTGACAGCTCCCTGACAGGAGGTTGGAGCCGGGTGGGGCTGGTCTCTTCTCCCAAGGAACAAGTGATAGGACAAGAGGAAATAGACTCAAATTGTGCCAGGGGAGGTTTAGGTTGGAGCTGACGAACAATTTCTTTCCCTCCAGGGTTGTCCAGGGCTGTCCCAGGCTGCCCAGGGCAGTGGTGGAGTCCCCATGACCCCTGGAGAGAGATGTGGTGCTGAGGGACATGGGTCAGTGGTGCCCTGGCAGTGCTGGTTAATGGTTGGACTTGATGATCTTAAAGGTCTCTTCCAACCAAAACAATTTGGTGATTCTGTGGCTCTATGATTCTTTTTGTTACACTTGCCTCTACAACCCAGGACAGCTTATTACGATAGGTGCACAGAAAAGGAGATAGTCACAGTGAAAAGCTCTGGGGAGTAGCCCCTTTTTTTTTTCCCCCCACATTTGTGCAATCAGACCTTGAAGCTGCGCTGATCTCCTTGCTGGTCTGAGTTGTTCTCCTGCCGCAAACCCGCAGGGACAGCGTGTGCCACTGCAGTCAGGCAGCTGGATTTCCACCGCTGCAGAAAATGTGGTCGGGAGGTTGGTCCCTAACTCCTGCTAGACTGACAGGTTCCACAAGTAATAGACGTAGAGAAATTTATTTAAATGAGATAAATGTCTTCAAATGAGATATACGCCTGCAAATTAGTTTAGCTCTGTGCGAGTTTGTCAATTCTCAGTGGGAGAGAAGTCCCTGAATTTCCCACCTGCTGGGATGCTGAACTTGTGCAAATGAGCTCAGCCCTGTTCTGAAATTATTGGATATATCGAGAGACCCCCTCAGAAAGGGATTGTGCTTCCCTCAGAAAGGGATTGTGCTTCCCTCAGGTTCGTTCAGTACTCTCCAGGTACCGTGACTGCTGTGGGTAAGCATCACAGCTCGTGTGATGTGCTGTGCTTGGCTTGGGTGCCTCAACTGTAGCTCCTAGGGAAGTGAAGACTCTGGTGTGCAGACACCCAGTATGAAGCAGTCTTCACCTGAAGGGTGGAGGGCAGTTAGACCCCTGGGCTGTGGAATTCCTGTGCCCAGCAGGAAGAGAATTCAGGGTTGGAGGCATGAATTTGTACCATGGCACCCCCCAGTGCCAAGTAGACCTCAGATTGTGCATAAAGAATAAAGAGTCTGTGCTCTCCCCTGTGTCAAAGCATCCTGCAATCTCACTAGCCCTCCTCCAGCTCATCTAAGTGAGATTATTAGATTTGCTCAACAATTTCCACAGTGAAAAGAAATAAGCCCAGTCCTGCGGAGCAAGCCTCTTGCACCCCTAAGGCTGGCTCCTTCTGGGTGTTGCCTAAGCCACCACTCTGGAGGCATCACCTCTCACCCCTAGGGACAGTTCACCCACAGGAAGAGCCTCTGTGTCCTTTAGACACCAAGCCATTTAACACCCAAAGCGCCCAAATCGGAGACCAGACAGTGACAGGGACTGATCCTCAGCCAGTCCCTGCCTGTCTGTAACAGCCAGGCCCACAGCGTGACTTACAGATGATTTGTGCTGGGCATTAAAAAAAAAAAAAAGAGATGGTGACGCAAGTGGCTTTTTCTTTCAGGCATTTCAAAAAGGACTCGGGAGAGCGTAAGTGCAAGAAATTGCCGGAGAGGGAGGTGGGGGGAGGAGGAGGAGGAGGAGGAGGAGGACAACTGCAGCTTTTGAATCGCCTGGCACTGCGATGCAGCGTTACACTCGGTGCTGTTGGCACAGTGCAGAGATCACTGCAGGCAGAGCTGGGTGAAACTTCTTTTAGTTAGAAAGGCTTGCTTTTTTTTTCTGCCAGAAAATGTAGCTTTATCGAAAGCAAATGCTTTCCCAAAATGTGGCTTTAATTTGAATTGCTTTGGGTTTTAATAAGTGGCAAAGCGTTCCAATGGCATGAAACCAAAATATTTCTGATGCAACAGTTTCACCTACGTATCTGTTTGATTTGATTAACTTTTTAATCCAGGCAGCATCTAAATGACTGATAAACTGTAATCCAGAGGTGTCCACCCTATGGCAACAGCACTTCTCAGTGGTCTGGAGCTAAAATTCTCATCTTTGATCTCCTGCCCAATGGAAAACAATAAATTCCCACCCAATTGAACGTGTTTCAGGCTGGCTTTGCTCAGTAACAGTCTCAGTGTGGCACTGAGCAATATGAGACTAAAGATTTGTAAATACACAGATACAGAAGGATTTAAGAAGTGTCTGAGTTCTCTGCCTCCTCTGTCCGCCTGAACCCTGCTTTTAAGCATCTACCCCTGGCTGTTGGCTGGGATGTATCAGATGGAACTTGGTCCGATTAACCATGGCAGTGCCCATGAAATAGAAACATCCCTGATGCAAGTGGATTATGTTTACGCTCGTAACTCAGAGCTTAGAAAATCCCCCTTGAAATGATGATTTCTCAGTGCTCCCAGAGCTGTTCTTTAAGTCTGCCTTCTGCCTGTTATACCTGGAGCCGAGGAGATGGAGCGCGTGTCTCTGCTGTTTGTGCAGCTCCCAACACGGTGAGGAACTTGTGTCTGAGTTGTGCTGGAAATCAGTTTAACCACGAGACAAAGGATGAGGTGGTGCTGGAGCTCACGATGCCCAGGACCTCTATTTGAAAACCCTCACGCTGCTTTTTCCTCGGCGTTGGCTATCTCGGCAGACCACTTAACTGCAGCACTCAGCTGATTCTCACCCGTGCTGAGGAAAACACACGGTCAAGCCGCACAAACCCATCCAGCCAGCCAGGGACAGAGGATTGGGAGCCAATCTGCTAAACAGGGATTTAGCCAGGAGGCAGCCCGGAGTGCCAGCCATCCCCTAATACTCTCTTAAGGAGCCTAGCTGCACAGGCAGCTGCTGCTTCCTCCCTGGCCCTCCTCGCCGTTCAGCTCATCCCCAGCTCTGCAGCGAGGCATTTCCAACCAGAATGACGTTCCCTTGTCTTCTTGCTACAGCGCCTTTTAATTAGGAGTGCAGCTGCTCTGGAAACGCAGCGCTCGCTTCTCGGAGAGCGCTCTGGAAAGTGATTACAATGGATTAAAGCGGCAAGGTGAGGCAATTTATTCATCTGGCACTTAGTAAACGGCTCGGATTGGCTCGTGCCGCAAGGATGGCTTCAAGAGAAAATGAGCAACGCTGTGTTGGCCCAAGGTGCTCTGCTGCGGGAGCCGGGTGTTGGATCTGAAATGTTGTTTGAGTTGAGCCTGCGCGGCGTCCGGCTGCTCCAGCAGCTCTCGGCTCGGTGCGAGGGTGCTGGAGTTTCATCGCCGGGGGTTGTGGGGGTCCCTCTGGTTAACAAAGATCCAGTTCAGCCTGGACTTGCCCAGGAATGATTGGAGACTCTCAGCATTCAGCCAGAAGCACTTACCTGGATGTCCGCAGAGTGATGCCCTTTGTACCTGGCACTGACTTTCCAACCTCGGCGTGTGTTGCCAGCTCCCTGGCTGGCAGAGCTCCCTTTCTGAAAGGACTAATTTGATTTACAGCAGTGAGAATCTGGCCTGTTGAGCTCCACAGCCCTGCACAGGTACGACAAGCTGCTGCGAGCTATTTGCTCAGCAGGGTTCCTTGTGCTGAGAAAGTGTTGCGGTGTTTACTCTGGTGTGGGAATGTTCCTGTGCCCAGGAGCTGGATGAAACCCCTCTGGCCCAAGGCCATGTGCTGCTCGCTCTCAGCTGTGTGTCTGAAGCACTTAGAGCAGTGGAAAGGATAAAAGCCCTAGAAATCAATCAGCTTTACTTCAAAACTGAGGTTCTATGAGAAGATCTCAATCCCTTCTCCAAAGGAATAGTGGTGGGGGTCCCTGGCTGGCCAAGACATGATGAAGATCTAGTGTGTGAACAACCTAAATCTGTAAAACATCTGGGGATTAAAACTTTGTTTCTGTTCTGTGAGCAGAAACTAGAACGGGCATCACATCCAGGGTGCCCTCGGTGTTGTCCTAGGGCAAGCAGCAGTGGGACGGGACATCCCAAGGATGAACAGCCTCTGCCAGCAGGGCTCTAGGAGCAGCAAGAAAGCAGAATTAGGTTCAAAACCAGCTACTCTGTGTGTTTCTGCTGGGTAGAATTGGGGTGAACTTGTCTTAAGCTTGGGAAACAGTTTTTGTGATAGTTTCTGAGTAGTGGTCAAAATATCAGGGAGCAACTGGCAGTGCCTGGCAGCTTTGGTCATTGCATACTGGCTGGGGCTGGGGTTTAGGCATCGCCGTGCTCTGCCAAACTGGGGAGAACTGGGTGTGCTGCTCCAGTCTGGAGCTAGTGCGGAGGCAGCTCTTTGTGCATCTGCTTGTGTTAACACCCTTGGTGTCTTCTCATGGGACAAAAAAAAGAAAAGAAGGCTGGAGATGCTCAGATACTGCACTTGTGGGAGCAGCAGGACCTTAAATAAAGGAGTCTTTGAGCGGGGTGCTGAGCACTAAAACGGTGTTTGGGTGTGATTCAAAGATTGACAATACCTTGTTTGCCCTCCTCTCATTTTGTTTGGCTGATGTGGGTGTATTTTTGGGCTCTTTACTCACTTTTCTGTCCTATATCGTCCCATTTTTTCCCAGCAATGTTGACTGTTCCATCTGCTTATTTATCACCCACAGTTAGAACCCGAATTTCAATTAGCAATCTGCTTTGTTTAGTTTTGTTTTAAACAAGGCATTGAAAGCTCCGACAACACTTTAATACATAAAGCTACTTGTAATGCAGCTGTTTGAGCCCTTCCATCATATCCATGAGCAAAATGAATTCTGTTGCTATCAAGATGCATCTGATAAATTAGGCTTAATCCTCCTCTGCTGCAGCAGATAGAAGGCACTTCAGCAAAGACAGAAAGATTTCAGATGACTGAGATGGTAAATGGTCTTTACTCAGTGCTCCAGAGATGTGAAAGAAACTGAAACCTTGCGTAGTAAGAAATAATTCACTCGGCAACAGGAAAAGGCATCCCTGGATTTCTGCACTGACTTCTCATCCTTTGCTTTTTGGACCCGAAGTCACAAGGTAGGGGTGTGAGATCCTGGGCAAGAGTGTGCTCCTCGATCTCACTGGGGTTTGCAGTTCTGGTGGCCCTGCCAGCTTCTCCATCACTGGATCTGGATCCCCAGGATCCCTGAGGGGAAGGGTTACTGCAGGGTGGCTGTGGTTGCTAAATGAAGGGGGTTGTCTGCAGTGAGTTTGGGTTTGGCTCCAGGCCTGACACCATAAAACACTTCAGCACCAGGTCAGTATTGCAGGGGGCTAAATCCCACCAGCTTGTGATGAAAGTGAAGCTGGTGCTGAAGTTCTCGGCGAAATGGATGAATTGTGACCTCTATAACTTACCCGTGGTAATTACCAGTAGTACAACTTAATGATGCTCTAAGGCACACCAGCCATATGAGTTGAGTAACTGGGGCTGTGTGCCCCAGGAGTCTGTTCACTAAGTGTGGCTTTCCTGTGGTCCCCTTCCAGTGTGCTGGGTGCTGTGTGGTTCCAGGATGGGAGTGGGAGCTCTCCTGTGACATGGATGAGCCTGGAAAAAGCCATCTGCCCTGCTCTGCGGGTAGGAGGCCAGGCCTGAGGAAGAGCAGAAGGAAAGAGAAGCCTGAGAGGGGATCTTATGAATGCTTACAAATAGCTGAAGGGTGGGGGTCAAGCAGAAGGGGCCAGGCTCTTGTCAGTGGTGCCCTGGCATAGGAAGAGAGGTAATGGCAGCAAGGGGAAACACAGGCAGTTCCACCTCAACAGGAGGAGAAACTTCTTGACTGAGAGGGTGTCAGAGCCTGGCCCAGGCTGCCCAGAGAGGCTGTGGAGTCTCCTTCTCTGGAGGCTTTCAAGACCCGCCTGGCTCTGTTCCTGTGTGGGCTGCCCTGGGTGATCCTGCGCTGGCAGGGGGGTTGGACTCAATGATCTCCAGAGGTCCCTTCCAACCCCCACCATTCTGTGATTCTATGACTGAGGGTAGGAAGCTCTTCAGAGGGCTCTAGACAGGCTGGATGAATGGACTGAGACCAATTGCACAGGGTTCAACAAGGCCAAGTGCCAGGTCCTGCATCTGGATCACAACAACCACGCAAACACTACAACCTTGGAGCAGAGCTACAAGAAAGTGTCCCGCACAAAGCCTGGGGATGTTGGTAGACAGGAGATGAGCCAGTTTCTGGCCAAGAAGGCCACCAGCATCCTGTCTTGTGTCAGCACCAGTGTGGCCACCAGGACTAGGATTGTGCCCCTGGACTGGGCACTGGGGAGGCTCCCCCTTGAACCCTCAGGTCAGTCTTGGGCCCCTCACTCCCAGCAGGACATTGAGGGGCTGGAGCGTGGCCAGAGAAGGGCAACGGAGCTGGGGAAGGGGCTGGAGCACAAGGGTGCTGAGGAGCAGCTGAGGGACCTGGGGTTGTTGAGCCTGGAGAGAAGGAGGGGAGACCTTCTGGCTCTCGACAGTTCCCAGATGGGAGGCCGATGCCAGGAGAGGTCGGGCGCTTCTCCCGAGGGACAGGAGACAGGACAAGAGGAACCGGCCTCAAGTTACGGCACAGTCCCGGCCACCCCTGCCATGAGCTGCGCTCGGGCCTCAGCCCGGGCGGTCCCGGGGTGGGGCGGGCTCGGTCCCGTCTCCCCGGTAGGCCCTCCCCCGACGGCGGGCGGCGCTAATGAGCGGCGGCGCTAATTGCCTTTCCCGCTAATTGCCGGTGCCGCGGGGGCGGGGCGCTGGGGCGGGGCCCGCTCCCGCCGGCGGGGCCGCTCTGTATAACCCGTCTCCCGGCAACGGCGGGCACGTCACTTCCTGGGGAGCCGCCGCGAGGCGCCGGCGAGCGCGCGGCCAGGTGGAGTGGCCCGAGCGGCGCCGGCCGGGGCAGCGGCGGGGTCCGGCCGGGTCCTGCCCGGTTCGCGCGGGTCCGGCCGGGTCGGGTCCGGTCCGGCCCGGTCCGGTCCTGCCCCGGTGCGAGCCCGGCGCGATGAGCGCGGAGCTGGACGGCGTGTCGGTGCACTCCTCCTCCTCCTCGTCGGGCTCGCTGGGCTCGGCGGCGGGGCCGGCGCCGCGGCCGCTGTCGGCCAACGTGCGGCGGCTGCACCAGGCGCTGACGGCGCTGCTGAGCGAGGCGGAGCGGGAGCGCTTCATCCTCTGCCTCAACGCCTACCACGGCCGCCGCAACGTCTGCGACCTGGTGCGCTCCCTCCGCGCCCTCCTCGACGGGCCCCGTCGCCGGCAGCTCCTGCCGCTGCTCCGCCTCGTCCTGCCGCGCTCCGACCAGCTCCTCTTCGACCAGTACACCGCCGAGGGGCCCTACCTGCTGCCGCCCGGACGGCCCCCGCCGGCCCCCGGCCCGCCTCCCGCGGTCCCCGGCGAGCTGCGGCAGGTGACCCTGCGGCGGAGCAAGGCCCACGAGGGCCTGGGCTTCAGCATCCGCGGCGGGGCCGAGCACGGCGTCGGGATCTACGTGTCGCTGGTGGAACCGGGCTCGCTGGCCGAGCGGGAGGGGTTGCGCGTCGGCGACCAGATCCTGGGTGTCAACGGCAAGTCCTTGGATAGGGTGACCCACGCCGAGGCTGTCAAGGTAAGCCGGCTCCGCACCGGGCTCCGGTTGCTGTACCATCCCCCCCGCTCGCCCCACTCCCGCTCCGCCCCGTCCCGCCGCTTCCGTCCAGTCCCGGGTTCAGCCTCGTCCCCGCGGTGCGCCCCGTCCCGCTTTTCCCTTCTGGAGCCAGCGGCTGAGCGTCTCTCTCCAGCTCCCTCTTATTCTCGGGTGTTGTCGCCGTGCGCCCCGTCCAGCGGCACCCGCTCGGGCTGAGGCTGCTGCTCCGACCCGCTGCAGCCGCTGGGACCGGAGCCCCGGGGTCCCTCCTCTCCGGGGAGCGACGGTGCAAACCCTCAGCCCCTTCGCGGAGCGGCTCCGTGTTCGCATCGTGCTGCGGAGATCGGGCTCGTCCCGCCGGTGTCCGGGCACCAGCAGTGCGCGAAGCCGAGCCGGGAAGTTTACGGTGACGGTAACGCTGCCCGCTGCTAGCGCGGGCGGTACCGAGCTGCCGGGGCTCAGCCTGGCATCGGCTGCAGCTCTGGGCACGGCAGGTTCGTCCCTTCGGATCCAGGCGATATCGTCCCTTCGGAGCTAAGCGATACTGTTTTCGGTTTTGTTGGCTATTTTTGTGACTTGCCACAATGTCTCTGTAACGTCGCGGTGCTGCTGGTGTCTTCCTTTCGGTCTGGGAGGCTCGTGGAGGTTGGGAATCTGCTCGAGACGGGGTTTAAGGCATAAGCTGCAGCCTCTACCTGCTAGACTATATTTTCTACCCCTAAGGTGGGGAAACTGAGGCACGGAGAAGCAGAACAGCTTCGCCCCCCCCCCCCCCCCCCCCCCCCCCCGCCGGGTGCACAGTGCCCAAAGCAGGAGCAGATCCCTGATTCCCGAGTCAGGAGGGGAGGGGGAACAGTTACACAGCCGAAGTGCCCCCAGCTCTTCCCGCAGCAGCTTTCCGTGTGCCCCGGGGACCTGTTGTAGTACATGACAGCAGGGGTGCTATCGATAACGGCTTACCTATAAAGCTAGATGGAGGAGCTCCATAAAGTGTGAGATTTTCACCTGAAGCTCAGTATTTTGAGGCAAAGCCCATGTCTGAGCGACCCAAACCGTTCAGAGAGATGATATTGCGGCTGGTGGGCTCAGCTCAGAGCGCTCCGTGGCACAGCAGCCCTGGGTGCAAATCTATTGAGCTGGAGAATCACGTTTTAGGGCAGCAGATGGAGAGCTGGCATCTGGGGTGACAAGACTGTTTTCCAGGTATTTGTGCTTTCATTCTCCCATAATAAGCCAAAGCGCCTGTGTTCACAGCTCGCTTTGTGGGGTGCGTTGCTCCGGCAGTGTGTTCATCTTGCATGGCTTTGAACAGCATCTTCACAGCCAACATGTGTGTCCCCTGCCCTCTCTTTAAATCTGTGCCCTAGGAAAGGGCATGTCTTCCAGGCTGGCAGCAAGGTCCTGGGAATCTTGAGACCAGCGAAGAGATTTGTAGGACTTCATTTGGTTTTGTTCCTAGTGTGAGGGTAACAGTGCTGTAAGGTTTTGGAATTTAGTCTGCAATCTTGTGCCCTGAAGACTGGGAAAAAGGAAAAAAATCCAACCCAAACCCCTGTATTTTGACTATGGGTATTGGGATGGGTAGAAACCAAGTGCCAGGAATGCTCCGGTCTGTTAAATGATTTCATCTCTAATTCAACCCACTCCTCTGGGTAATTCACATCGCTTTCTGTTTGTTCTCTAATCTAATGTACGTGATGTCTTTTAGACTCTATTAATATTGAGTGAAACTAAGTGCTTCCTGCACAGAAATAATTCCTGTAGGACGCAGTTTGCCAGGGGGTTGTTCTGTGACAATTGCTGTATTTTGTTCATGTGATTTTGATAGGAAAGAGAATTGTCTGCTTGGGAGCTGAACTTCTTTAAGCACCACTTTCATCATGCGCTCAGTTGTGCCAGCAACTTCTAGAGCTCCTGCACTCCCGTTGCATCTGGGAAGGCTTTATGACCTGTGTGGTGGTTGTAGAAAGAGTCCCAGAGTGATTTACAGTACAGCTGTTACGGTTCCTTTGGAGACTTTAAAATGAAGCAAGTGCTGATTCGTCTCTGTGCTGCGTTTGGGATGGAGCGGGGTGAAATGAGGAGCAGAGGGTGTTTAGTGGTGCTAAAGGGCGGCCTTCCGAGGATTTCCCTGTGGTTAAGAATCAAATACCTCAGACAAGCATTTTGGACATGGTGCAGGGTGTCAGAGCTGCGGGGAGAAGAGGTGGTGATGTGCAGGGTGCCTTGGCCCTGCGGTCCCTGCTTCCCCTTGGAACCTGGGGTGGTGGGCTCGGTCTCGATGTGTTAACAGCTTTGCCAAGGCCTCTGGCTGTGGTCTGGGCTCCTTGAGCAAAGTCCTGATGTCCTTGCTGGTGTCTGTTGGTCTGCTCTGTAATGGACCAAGGGAGAGAGAAATGTTGGGTAAACAAGCTTGTGCCAGTGCCGGAATGTGGCTGTCCCCTGTACTGGGGATCAAATAGAGAGGAGAAAATGTGAGCAGAGAGAGGCTTTCTCAGCACAACCTTGGCCGCGTAGCTCCATCTCCCAAACACTGCCTGCCTGCTTTAGAGGAGTAGATGTGGTGAGCTGCCTCTGTCAGAAGCTGTCTGATGGAAGCACATCCCCTGCTTCTGTGTCAGAGATGGTCTTGCTCTCCATCTGCTTGAGAAGGAGCGTGTGCCCGAGCCGCACTTCCATCTTGCCTGTCCTGCAGCAAGGAACTGTCTGTCTAGGGCAGCGTTGTTATTCATAATATGCAGAGCCTGTTGTTGTGGGAGTTGTCAGAGCTCGTTCTTGAGGGCATGAGACGATTGCAGAGATCAGGCAGGCTCAGCCACCGCTGGCCTCCTCCCAGGCGCATCGCGCTCGCCGGGCTGGGCATGACAAACTTCCCAACCCAGGAAGCAACTTTCTGCCTGTCAGGGTGCTCAGAGATGCCTGTCTGGGAATACAGGCAGTGAGACAGTTGTGCAGACAGAGTGGGGAATTCATCCACAGACTCTACTTGTTGGTGCAGTCTTGTAAGAGCATTCACAGAGCAGATCCTTTTACAAGTCACGAGAGCTGGGCTGCCTTTCCGTGCCTGGCCGTGCAGCAGTACCCCAGCTCTTTCCAGCACTGCTCTCTGGGAGCAGAGAAGAACTGGTTGTGGGGCTGGAGCATTTTCTGTCTTCTGCCTTCTATTTCCAGGCATCGCTCAGAGCTGTGATGCACCCAAAGTGGCACCCAACGAAAACTGCCCCAGCAACGGGCAAAGACAACAAGAGGAATGTGCCACGTGTTGTCCCAGCTGAAAACTGACTGGTGACCCGTGACCGGTGCGATGGGGTCTGTAGGTGTTGTAGTCTACATTAGATTAAAAGCAGAATTCTGACTTCAACGACAAGATTACCTAAGCACTCCAAATCAATTCACTTAATGACCACCTTCTTAACCTTTTATGTGAGGAGTGGAGTTTTATGCCTTGTCTGCGTTGTGCTCGCCTTTTCATCCAAATCAAAATTAAATTACTCCGTTACAATTACAGCTCTATCATTCCAGCATTCAGGAGTGCACTTTAGCAAAAGATCACTGTAATTTGAATGAGGGGGTAAGTGAAGAAGTTTGTATTGTCGTATTTTTTTAGAGCTTGTTTGGCTTTCATCAGCCTTGCTTTATAGTACAGGGTCGATGCTGTAGCTGCTGTGCTGAAAGTTGCTGTTGATAAGCTGTAATATTTTGTTCAGGGGGGTTAAAATTGAGGTGTTTGTGGGGTTAGGCCATGGAAATATTACACAGGGAGCTATTTCTCATCTTCTCTGAGGTTTGCATTAAATGCACGCTCCCTTCCCCCTCCCCACCCCTTACTGTTGTTGTTTTGCAGTGGGTTTTTACATCCTTTAAATTGCTTAGGAAGGGGATAAGAGAAAGTGTAAAGTGTGGTGACTCTGGATCATTCCTGATTGAGGAAGTGGCTTAATGAGCTGCGCCAGCCTCAGTAGAGCTGCGCTGCCTCCACCGTTTATTTGCCTGGCGATGTCTTTCTGCTCATGTGACAGATGGGCAAATCCAGATGGATTTGGTCAAAATCACCCAAACTAAACTCATTTGTATGCCTCTGTCTCCGGGAATGCGATTCTCAACTCTTGGTGTAAATCTGTAGCAGCTTTGATGAAGTCAATGGCCTCGCATGCAGTTTATTCTGAAGGAACTGGAGTAGTTCAAGTCCACTGTCCTGGGAACTCCAGAAGAAGTTCTTTACATTGAGGGTGGTAGAACAGTGGAATGGGCTGCCCAGGGAGGTGATTGAGGCCCCATCCCTGGAGATACTCAAGGTGAGGTTGGACAAGGCTCTGAGCAGCCTGGTCTAGTTGAGGGTATCCCTGCTCACTGCAGGGGGCTGGACCAGATGACCTTTGGAGGTCCCTTCCAGCCCGAGCCATTCTACGATTCTATGAATGGCTTTAGAGAGAAGCTATGGGTTTTGCTGCAGGTATGGTGGGGCCAGGGGAAGGCTGGTGATGAGACAGATCTGTTAGTGCCAAGGCAAAGGTCTCCAGAAGGCAGCCTGGGGCTCTGCCAGCTCTCCTGGGCTGCAGCCCTGCCTGGGAAGGGGCAGGGGGGGATTGATGGCAGCAGCACGGGCTCTCTGCTCAGGCAGAGGATTTCAGTCCTTCCAAACCAGCCCCTCCTTCTCCTGCTCTGCCAGTGTCGAGTGGGCATTTAAAAATAATTAAAAGGAGATTAAAATTGGTTTTATATTCTGTTCATTAGAAGTTTGATGAATGCAAAAAAATCCTTGGAGACCCTGATATCTCGTATGAGGTAGGAAGGGCTCCAGCTGCTTGTGCCTGTGGTATTGCTTGAAAAGGCCGCTGAGAAATGACAGCACAGACACCCAGCCCTGAGCCTTGGAAGCAGATTTAGAGCAATTTTAGTTTCCAGGCAGCTTACAAGAAAGCAAATTTCATTTCGTTGTTTCTTGTGATGCCCAATTAATTGATTATCATTATCTTAGACTGCTATTTGCTGCAGTCAGTAATCACCACGGTGCTGGCCGAGCACGGGAACAGCTTGTAGGAACAAATGCAGCTTGGTTTCTTTGGTTTTTTAACCCTTCCAAGTATTTGGAGTTGTGAACTAGACCATCACACACAGTCAGGGTTGAGATGATCGAGGAGTGAAAGCAATACATCGATCCCCTGATTCTGTAAAGGTACAAGGCTTGTTCCTTGAAATGCCTGCTTGCTTTGCTCCGTGTCTCTGTATTTTTAGAAGTGACTGACTGACCCAGAGTCTAGAAACCTCTCCCCTTTCCCAAAGGATCTCCGGTAGCTGGAGCACGGAAAAGGAGGATGTGACTAGCATCCACCCTGATAGTTAGAGCTGCAACCTATTCCTTGGTTTCTGGGTCTGCTTGGAAATTAAAAAACCCAAGAGGTACATGCAAAAAATCACCTGCAACGGTTCCCATTTTAACTTGTGTAGCCAGCTGAGCTCGGAGGGAGAACGTGGAAAGTGTAAAGCCACCAGGATATCCCCCTGGGAAAAAGGGGGAGGGAAAAAGGTCTCTCTTGAACTTGAAGGCATCTGCATTTTAAATTCCTTTTAATGCTTCTTAAAGGGAGGGGCTGGGGGCAGTGACAGAGCCTGGATGTGGCCAGTGCTGCTCTTGGTTTCAGAGGCAGATCTGATGACAGGGGAGGCTGGAACGCTGGCCCGCACCTCACTGGGGGGGCTCAGCGCTGTCCCACTGCCACTGTGACAGCATCAGAGCTGCCCAAATTGCTCTCCCATGAACCTGCCTGTCCAGAGAGCACCTGTGGGAACAGGGCCTTTACGTCTTGCTCTGGAGTTAGGAGTAAGTTATATTTGCTGCTCTGCCACTGATTTCCCTCAGTGGGCAAGTTATTTAGTCATCTGTTTCCCTTCATTACACCAGCAAATCACAATCAGCCCTAATGAAATCAAATGACATTATACTGATGGGAAGGATTAGAATGAGATCCTTAATCTCTTCTCTCCTCATAATGATAGTATTTGGCATCGGTGTTGGCTTGTTCATCAGGGTTCGTATTGTCAGGGCATCCTTGAGCTCTTGGAGCATAAATGTTATTTAGTGTGATCCCCGTAAATAAACAGTTTTGCCTCGGTAGAGAAATTGATAAGATAACCTGAAGGATAAGAGCTTGTCTTTCCTTCCAGTGCCCCTTAGAAGAAAACAAAAGCATTAGTGTGCAGCATGACCGGCGAGTTAAAATATCTTTTACTCCGTTTCTCTGTCTTCAGGGAAGACGATGGATTTTCCTGACACCTTCCTCAATGCCATGTCTGCTCGGAGAATTATTCACCTCTAAATCCCCTCACCTGAACTGACAATGCATCTGCTAAAAATGATTTGGCTTAAGTTTTTCTTTTTTTTTTTTTTTTTGACTGACTTCTCTGTGAATTTTCCCTGTCACCAGCCACTAAGTGCTTAGTAAATCCAGGTGATGCAGGGCCCTGGGCAGCCTGGAGACCTCTGCCCCTGCCAGCTTCTTGCTGCTGGACTCCGAGACTGCAGCTGAGCCTCTCCGGGTGGGATGTGCTGGCAGGGAGGGCTGGAAGGGCTCTGCTTTGTGCAGGCACTGACTGGGGGGGGGTCCTTGGGGCTTAAGCAAGTGTCTTGCTCACCCCTCCACCCCCTTGTTGAGTCTTTCCAAGTTAGCTTTTCCACCAACTAGCTCACTAGGTATAGACAATATATGGACATGATATTTTTCAGCACTGTGTTTGATGTGGAATGGTAGGAGGAGACCAGAGGATACGACAAGCAGTGCTTGGAACTTGATTCCCCTCACCCCAGAAAGCACCTCAACAACCTTCCCACATTGAAGTAAAGCTTGGGGGAGTTTTCTGATGGTTTTCAAGCTTCACCCCAGGCTTGCCTGAGGGATGCACTGGGCAGTGACCAGCTCTGGGGGCAGTGGGAGGTGACAGAGCTGTTGTCCTGAGGCAGAGCTGGGGGGTGGCAGCCCTTGGAGGGGTTAGGGAGAAGGCCCTGAAGCTAAGATTTCATTTGACCTTTCCGGGTGAAAGGAACATGGGCTTCTTGATGCCTCAGGCCTAAATGTGTGCCATCATTATCGCTATGCATGTATTTGCATGTATTTGCATAAATGGCAGGACTTGAAAGCCAAACTGCTGTCACCTTTGCCTTGGGAGAGGGGGAGAGGTTGGACTGTGCCTCCTGCAATTCCCATTTGTCTTCCCTACAGGGAGGCTGCTTCTCCTTCTCCATCCCTGTTCTGTTACCCACTGCTCCCCTCCCCAGCTCCTCTCTCCCAGCACTCCAGTTCCCTCACCCCTCCCCTTGGCTGTTTCTCTCTCCTTCTGCCTCCCTGTCACCTTTTTCCTGGACCAGTTTTCTCCATTCTTGCCTGCCCTGTGTGTCAGTGCAGACGAGTCTCCAGGTTCCTCTGCACAGAAGCAGTTCCCTGGTCTTTGGTAGGAGGGATGGGGAGGGGAATACACTTGATCCAGAGTGTTTTATTTGCAGCTGCTGGCTGCAGTCTGGGGCAGGGACAGTCTATCCCTGTGTGTGTGATATCTGGCTAACTTGGCCTTAACCGAGGTGTGTAGTGAGAGCTGTAACAGGCTCCTATTTGTCCTGCCCGTAGAGCTTCCCTGGAGCAAGTTTCTTGGGGGAGGCAGGGAATCATGGAATGGTTTGGATTGAAAGGGATCATTCAAGATCATCTATCCACTTCCCTGCAGGGAGCAGGGCCATCTGCAGCTAGAGCAGGGTGCTCAGAGCCCCAGGCAACCTCCCCTGCAATGGTGCCAGGGATGGGGCAGCCACCACCTCTCTGGGCAACCCCAGCCAGGCTCCCACCACCATCAGCAGCAACGATCCCTTCCTTCTCTCCAGTCTTATTCTCCCCTCTGCCTTTTTTTTCCAGCACTGTATTTAATGTGGAATGGTAAGAGAAGACAAGAGGAAGCAACGGGGAGTGCTTTGCGCTGGAGTCCCCCCATCCCAGAAAGCACCTGAACAGCTTTTATTTAAACACCTGAATATCTTCTGCTCTCTTTTCCAGTGCAAAGGAACCATTTAGCTGATGTGGCTCTATCAATCTCCCTGTGAAAGGCCTCGCAGCCCGGCCCCTGCAGTACACCCGTGGGACCCTCATCTTTCCCATTGGGACTGGGATGGTTTGGAGCCCTCAGGCTTAAAACTACCCGAGTCCAGCCAGAACACCCCAGGATAGTGCAGGGAATGGGGGGCTAGACCGACTTGTAGGAATCGCTCCGTCTGTGCTGCTGGAGCCAGCTCTAAAAACTCCCTCTGCCTCCCTCCTGTGGTATCTCTGCGGTTCTTTCCTCCTCGCAGCTTCTTTTTTTCATGTCTGTGCCTTACTTCTGTTTTTTTGGGGGGGAGGGCCGGGGATGCCGCTCGGTGCAGAACTGCACGGTGCTTCATCGATCGCTGACCTTTGCCGCTCGCCAACGCCGCGAGCCCCCGGATGCCCGTTAACCGAGCAGCCCCCGAAGCCAAAGAGCTCTGGTGAGTCTGGGCTCGTGGCCGTAGCGAGGAGGAGGATGGGTGAGGGTTAATGCCTCTCCTATCGAACTGCAATCTAGCGGATGGATTAGGAGAGATTGCTCATTTCGTTAGCGGCGAAGGTAAGCGAGTGGGCTGGATCTGTACGAGAGGCAAGATTTTCTTCCTGCTGCCAGAAGAATACTGGTGATTAATTGCCATTGATTTCTCACATCTGTCTTCCTGCCGGGGGGGATTTTGGAAAGTCTAGAAGATGCTTTTGCACGGCTGCCAACCTTTGGGCATCTTTGAGAAGTGGAAAGATCAAGGGGAAAGTTCAGGAGGCGAGAGAGAGAAGTCTCCAGTAATGTGAGATGTGCTGGGCAGGAATGGCCTGGCCAGGCTGGGGTTTGGGGAGGGTGGCAGCTCTCAGACTTCAGCCGAGAAAAGAACGTACTGCAGGGTGGGTTGGTTTGGGTCTGGTCCTTTTTGCTTAATTTCTTTTTGGTTTTTTGTAATTTTTGTTGTTTTGTTTTTTAGAAGGTAATATCTGTGGGTATGTGAGATTTGCTTACCTTTTTGGCTGTAGGCAATCTACTTTGCTCTCAAAGGACTTGATGGATAATTAAATAGTGTTGTCAGGGGATCGGTGGCCTTACGGAATCAATCTGCCCTTCTCTCCAGCTCTTGCTCCTTCTAATAACACTTCTAGACAACTAGTGACTGTTCCCCTGCTAACTGTTCTGGCACTGATCCTCAGCTTCAGCTAAATTATTTCCTTGAGCCTATCTTCTAGCAGGTGGCTTTGCACTCCGTGCTGTCAGTGCTGAATCCTTCACAGCACAGTCCTCAAATGTTAGAGGTGGGGCAAAGCCAAATTTGATCTGAGCCTGGAGTGAAACGGATCAGCTCTGACCAACGTGCAGCCAGTCCCTTAACTGGCTTGAGAAAGGAGATCATAGAACCCCAGCATGGTGGGGGTTGGAAGGGAGCTCTGGAGCTGATCTGGTGCCACCCCCTGCTCCATCCAGCAGGGTCACCCAGAGCAGGGGCCCAGCAGCGCAGGGTCCAGCCAGGGTGGGAATCTCTCCAGACAAGGAGACTCCACAGCCTCTCTGGGCAGCCTGGCACAGGCTCCCACACCCTCACAACAAAGAACCTTCTCCTCCTGCTCAGATGGAACCTCCTGGGTTCCAGTTGGTGCCCGGTGCCCCTTGTCCTGTTGCTGGGCACCACTGAGCAGAGTCTGACCCCATCCTCTTGCCCCCCGGGGCCCTTCAGCTCTTGCTCAGCATTGCTCAGCTCCCCTCTCAGGCTGCTCTTCTCCAGCTGCACAGCCACAGGGCCCTCAGCCTTTCCCCAGCACAGAGATGCTCCAGACCCCTCAGCATCTTCGTAACCTCTGCTGGATTCTTTCCAATAGTTCCTTGTCTGTCTTGAACTGGGGAGCCCAGAACCAGACACAATATTCCAGAGGTGGCCCCACTGGGGCAGAGTAGAAAGGGAGGAGAACCAATTTTGACCTGCTGGCCATGCTATTCTGTATGCACTCCAGGAGACCACTGGCCTTCTTGGCCACGAGAGCACATGGCTGGTCACAGTTAACCTGCTGTCCACCAGGACTCCCAGGTCCTTCCTTACCAGAGCTGCTTCCCAGCAGGTCACCCCTCACCTGTACTGGTGCAGGGGGTTATTCCTCTGCAGGAACAGGACTCTGCACTTGACCTTGGACTTCTTGAAGCTCCCCACCACCCAACTCTCCAGCCTGTCCAGGTCTCACTGAATGGCAGCAGCCTTCTGGTGTGTCAGCCACTCCTCCCAGTTTTTTGTCATCAGCCAACCTGCTGAGTGTCCACTCTGTGATGGAGCTGCAGTCTGCACTGAGTCTGCAGAGAGGATTGAGGAGGTGGAATTGTTTGATGGTCCCCTGCAAATGGCTTAGATTCTCTCTGTCAAATAACATGCTGTCCCAAAGAGCTTGCAGGATGAGTTATGCTGTTGTGGTGGTATCTCTGCAGTCATTGGCACAAGCCAACTTGCTTATCATCGAGGAAGAAGTTCTCCCTTGCAGGATTTCCATCCAGAGCCTGTCCTTTCTCTCCATGGGCCCCATGCTTTTTATGTTAGGTGAGAACTCTGCCCTGAAAAGCTTTTCCTTTTGTCCGAGGGAGTTGGGGTGACCTGCTTCATGTGAAGTGTATTGTTCGTGTGGGCAGGTGCTGGGCCTCACGCTTGCTGTCCTTGCTTTCTAAGTAGGGCTGACAGCAGAATCGAGGTCAGTGGACTCATGCCAGCTCGCTGGCACTGTGGCACCTCCCTGGGAGTGGGGACAGGGATGGTGCTGGATGTTGGAGCAGAGCACAGGGATGAGCAGCCTGAAGGTTTACAAGGGAGGAGGGTATGGTGATGGAAACCTGTCACAAACCACCCCTCCACCAAGGGACCAAGACAGCTGGCCAAAATCCTGTGCTCAGATGGACCCTCAGCAGACACGTTCCAGGAGGCTTGGCTGGAGGCACAGTGTGGGAGAAGCCAATGTGGTAGGGCTGGAAAGTAATTCCTGCTGATTGCTTGACGTTCAGGGAGATCAGCTGGAAAACGGGTCCTGCCCTCTGAGTGGATATGGTCCCTGCTGCCCAAAGGGCCTGTGGGATGGCAGGGAGAGCAGTGCTGAAGAGACTGTGTGGGCCCTGCTCTCTCAGTCATTAGCAGCTCTGATCCCCAGGCTGCCCCTTCTCACCACCCCCAAAATGTTAAAATGAAATAGAGGAGAAAATAATTCTGCTGCTGGGATAGCTGCTTCTTGGGGCTGGATCTCCCCTTGGGTACTGGTCACCTGCCCATCCAGGACTGGCTGCACCCCTGTCCTGGGACTCCCAGATTGCTTGGTAGAGCCAGCACCAGCTGCTGCTCCTGGGAGAGGGAAGCCAAGCCCATGGCAGTGGTCCTGGCACTGCAGAGCTCCAGCCAGAAGATCTGGGGCTCTGCCCAGGCTGCTCCCAGGGGTCCTTTCCACAACGTGTCCCTAGAGAGCAGGGCTCTCTGCTCCTGCTGAGGAGGGAATGGAGCTGGCTTGGGTGAGCTGCAGTGGCTGCTGTTGTGCTCTGTGATGTCCAGACATTGGCCACCTCCTCTCCCTGTGAATAGCTTTGGTGCCACATCCTTGGCTTGAAAAGCTTCTGTCCTGCCTGAGATGCTGAGTTGCTTGTTTGTGATGCAGTTGCCATCAGCCTCCAGCACTGGTGTGTCCCCAGGGTCCTGCAGAGATACCTGCTGCCTCTCCAGCTCAGCCCATTAGCAATAACAATTGTCAGGACCAAGATGGCATTAAGAAACCATTCTTGTAGCCCAGGAGCCACTGGCACCCTGGGCTGCACCCCAGCAGCGTGGGCAGCAGGGGAGGGGGGGATCCTGCCCCTCTGCTCCCAGGGCTCTGGGCAGAGAGAGAGACCCCCCTGCAGTGCTGGGGCAGCTCGGGAGTGCTCAGCACAGCAGAGACAGGGACCTGGTGGAGCGGGGCCAGAGGAGCCCCAGCAATGCTGGGAGGGCTGGAACCCCTCTGCTGGGAGCCAGGCTGGGAGAGCTGGGGGGGTTCAGCCTGCAGAGGAGAAGGCTCTGGGGACACCTTCTGGGGCCTTTCAGGACTTCAGGGGGCCTTTCAGAAAGATGGGGACAGACCAGGGCCTGTTGGGACAGGACAAGGGGTGATGGGCTTAAACTAAAAGAGGGGGATTTAGACTGGAGAGAAGGAAGGGATTGTTGGTGCTGAGGGTGGTGGGAGCCTGGCTGGGGTTGCCCAGAGAGGTGGTGGCTGCCCCATCCCTGGCACCATTGCAGGGGAGGTTGCCCGGGGCTCTGAGCACCCTGCTCTAGCTGCAGATGGCCCTGCTCCCTGCAGGGGGGTGGATGAGATAAGCTTGAAAGGTCCTTTCCAACCCAAACCATCTATGATTCATTCCATGATTCTCTTAAATTTATGGTGAAAGCTCTGCTGTGGTGGTTGCTTGGATTCCTCCCAGGAGCCATTACTGGGGCTAGAGAATCCTTGAGAAAGAGGCTCTTCCTGAAGCTTCTCCCAAAGCACTTCAGAAGGACCTGAAGAACAGCTGGCAGGAGAGAGTTGTTATTGTGTGTCACTAACTTCCCAAAGGTGCTGGATAATCATGCTCAGTGGATGAGAAAATTACCTGCAAAATTCTTTGGGATGTCAAACCAACCTTGTTTCCTCCAGACTCTGAAAGCTGCTGAGAGCCTGATGGAGATGTCTGTTAGCAGAACTGCAGCGATGAAATGAGGTGGAGCAGGGGAGCAGCAACTGAGGGCATCAGTCTCTCGTGTGTCCCAGTCTTGGTGAGAAAGCCTTCCTGGGTCTGTCTTCTGTGCCTGGGTGGAAAACCAGCTTGGAGGGGACTTGCTGCTGGGGTTGCCTCAGTATTCTTTCTGAAAGTAG
This sequence comes from Todiramphus chloris collaris, assembly GCA_025345505.1. Classification (NCBI taxonomy): domain Eukaryota; kingdom Metazoa; phylum Chordata; class Aves; order Coraciiformes; family Alcedinidae; genus Todiramphus; species Todiramphus chloris. Next base: position 9,618,902 of record JANVCC010000185.1, read on the forward strand.
AGGGTTTGTCAACCTCCAACACAGCTCACCAAAGCTGCCAAGGGTGATTTCTGTCTGTGTGGATGTGCAGTGGAAGGTTCCCCCGTTTGGCTCACCTGATGCTGTCGCTTTGTAGCTCCTTATGCCAACTGTGTGGTTCAAGTCTGGTTCAGTGTGGGGATGTACAAAGATTTTGAAGGTTCATGCCAGATCTTGTCCTTGTGCCTGCTGGGCTTCAGTAGGGAGTGTGTGTGGTGATGGTAGCTGAAGGAAAAAAGCAGTTTCCCTTCTTGCCTCCTTTCACAGCCACCACAGCTTTAGTTTAATTAGCTGGTGGCTGCCTAATGAATGTAAAACTTCTTGGCAGCTTGAGTGGGATAGGACAAGAGAAAACGTCTTCAAGCTGCATCAGGGGAGGTTTAGGTTGGACATGAGGAGCAATTTCTTCCTGGAAATGGATTGTCCAGGCCTCTCCCAGGATGCCCAGGGCAGTGGTGTGGAGTCCCCATGATCCCTGGAGGGGTTTCAAAGCCGTGGAGCTGTGGTGCTGAGGGCCATGGGTCAGTGGTGCCCTGGCAGTGCTGGGGGAACATTTGGACTCGATCTGAAAGGTGTCTCCCAACCAAAACAATTCAATTGTTCTTCACTAGGCGTTAGTAGTGGGGATGTGTTGGGGGAGAAACAGGAAACTGCTTCACTCCCTGGGTACATGAGAGGCCTCGGTAAATGTATAAAGAACTACACAGAGTGCCACCAGTCTGCCCACTACATCTCTGCCTTCTGCTGGGAGAGACTGTCACCAGCGGTCTTCTGATGGGCACCACCAGCTTGTGTTCACTCCCTCTTCTCATGTCTCGTGTCTCTTCTTGTTCTGAGGGTTCTGGGCAGCCCTGGCCCAGCTGCTGCCCCAGCCAGCCGGCTGCTCTCCTTGCCTCCTGGCTCTCTGCTGTCACCTTCATGCATAAAACATCTCCCTCGTGGCTGAGATCCCATCTCCTGGTGGCCTTGTCAAGGGAGCTGCAGGGGGACATAAAAAGTCCCTTGTAAATCTCTGGCCTCTCATCCCTGGAAACTTTACCGTGCCTCCAGAGAGCATCTCTGCTGCTGTTGCTGCCCTTTCAGGGGGTGACATTCAGCTGAGGCAGGACGGGAGCCACCAGTGCTCTGCTTGCTGCTGGTTTCAGCCACCACCACTACCTTATCCTCAAGACAGTGCCTCGTGTGGAACCAGGGGCCGTGGCCACTTCTCCTGTGCCTGGTCTCTCTCCTGTCTGGTAGAAACCCTGGAGAATGGGTTGTCTTTGGTCCCCATGCCCCTGCCAGGGTGGATCCTATGAGGAAGGGGTCAATGAGATCCTTGTGTCAGTCCTGAAGGCACCTGCATTGGAATGGGGTGGCAAAAAATTTGGGAGGGAAGGGGAGAGAGCAGCTCTTGGAGGACCATGTGAGTGCTCCTGACCCAGCCTCTGTGCTGAGGTATTTTTAATTTGCTCCTTTCTGAAATCGGTGACATTCAGCAGCTGCCTTTGAGGTGTTGAATGTAGAGTTGCCCAGGGTTGGTGTGAATAGAGAAGAAAGAGGGTGGGAGCACGTCAGGATCAGGCAGCATTTCTGTGGCAGGGGGAGGACTGTGACCTTGTGTGGTTGGGCACATCACTGGCTGTCCTCATCATCTGCCTGTGCTCGATGAGGAGCTGCAGCCTCGTCAGAGGTGAGACTTTGCTCGTGGGACTGTTGGTGCTAGGTGAGTAAATGACTTTATGCAGGTTTAAAAGAGGTTTTCATAGAGTTGGCTCTAATTCGAATGGATGGAGAATGTTGGGGCGGGGGGGAATGTACCCTGTCTTCTAGGGGTGGTTCTCCTCTGGTAGAGCCAGGGTAGGTGAGAACTCTCCCAGTCACCCCCAGCTCATTGCTGTGGAGTAAAGATCATCCTGAGCTTAGGAAGGGGCTTTAGCTTCTGAAGCTGAACAGTGCCCTGAAGCATGGATGGGCCCTTGTGCCATGGTGCCTGTTGGAGAGCGGTCCCCTGGGGTGGACAGCAGGCACAGAAACAGCTCATCATCCCAGTGTGGCTCAGGGTGATGCCAGTGAGTCTGGAGTGTGGGCACCTCTGCCTGTCTGCTGTGGCTGGGCTCCCTGTGCTGGCAGGGGCAGAAGAGGTGGCAGCAGGCAGTGATGTGTTTGAGGGACTAGGGCTGGAGTTAGCGAGCAGCTCAGGATGTCAAAGTGCTCTGGTTGTTCTGATGGGGCTGCTGGTTTTGCAATCTTTGTTTAAGCTCTCTGGGCACGTGGTGACCTTGGGAGTATGTGACAAATTTGCAGCCAAATTGCTCTATGTGATGGAGATGCTGAACTGGGAGCTGGTGAGCTGGATTCTCTCTAGCTCTGGCAAGGAGGGACAGGAGTGCTGCCAGGTCAGAGCTGGGATCCAGCCAGCCCAGTATTACTGGAGATATTACTCTTTACCAAAGAGCTGCTGGTATTAGTTATTCCTGGTCACGAGCTTTGCTCGGCAGCTTCTCTGCTCAGTGGGGAGAGGAGACCTTGCAGGAGCAGCTCATAAAAAAGGATGTATGTACGGAAAAAAACCCAAAGCACCTCCTTTCTGAGAGCAGATCTGCAGTGTTGGTGTGCCCGAGACCTCAGAAGGGATCAGCACTTACAGCTGTCCCCAGGGAGAGCTCCTATATGTTAATTTAAGTTTACTACAAAGCCTACGTCAGCTTCTCACAGTAGAAGTTGGAGGTGTGGGGGAGCAACTGCAAATCACCTTATCTGGGTCCCAAGGTCATTTCTGTGTGCTCCGTTTTAAATATACGCATACATTTAACAATTATTGTACTCATTAATTGCCTGCTTGTGCTGGGGAAGGCAGCTGGTAATGAAATGGTGACAGAAGCTGAATTTCTGGGAGCGTTGTCAACTTTCCCTGAAGGCATCAGGAGCTTTTCCAATGGCAGAGTTTGGGGCTGAGCAGTGAGGACCAACAGTGCTGCTCTCCTCCAGCACTGACCCCTGTCCTGCTCTGACTCTTTTTCTAAAGCTGCAGAAGATGCTCAGCCTCATGTTCAGCCCATACTGGGGTTCCTCCTGGCACATCACAGCCCACCTTGCCTCCTGTGCTCTGCTTCACTCTGCTTTTTCCCTGGCTGATAGGGAGAGTATGTTCCACTGGCAGCAGCAGCTTTGCCTTAACACTGTAGCAGTTCAGAAGAGAATAATAAAATCCTGCTTTTTTTTTTCCACTACTTTTTTATGTAGCTCAATCATTCAGTTGACGATTGCAGAGTTTCAGCCTCAAGGAAGAGCAAAGCCTGTCACCCTAGAGTCCTAAGACAGATTGTCCTTCCCTCTCCATAGGCTTTAACTCCCTCCTCTCTTTGGCTTGTCTTCCAGGTGCTGAAAGGCTGCAAGAAGCTGAACCTGTCGGTGCATTCGGTGGGACGCATCCCAGGGGGTTATGTCACCAACCACATCTACACCTGGGTGGACCCACAGGGCCGGAGCGTGTCCCCTCCCATGGGCTTGCCCCACCACCAGAACAGCTCCCTCCGCAAAGACAGCGAGAAGAGGAGCCACCTCCAGCTCCTGCAAGAGGGAGATGAGAAGAAGGTGAGCGAGCGGTGTCAGGCACAGCCCTGGGGGGACTCTTGGGGGTACCTGTCACCATGTAGGTGCCAACCCTCTTCATCCCCCTTTCCCTTTCTCTTCCTGTGACTGGCCCCTGCTGGAATATCCTGGCTCTCCATTAGGATGAAGTGGATCCTGGTTTTCTCCCTTGGTCTGTAGCTTTCCCTCTGTCTCCCCAAGGAGCCCTGTAGGATGGGATGGGTTGGCTTGGCTGGAGACAAGGCATTGTGGCTCCCATTTGACACAAGCAGAACCTAAGCTGGAGACAAGGCATTGTCCAGACAGGCTTGTCTGGCCATGAGGGTCCTGCCAAGAACAGTGGTCAAACCAGAATCTTTTAAGGCTGTTTCTGCCCAGGTTGTTGTTTTGGCCCCAGGTCTGCTGCCAACGTGGTCACTGAGAGGCTTCCATAGGTGTTACATATGGGAAAGCTCACGGAGTTAGAGGCTAGATCTCACAGTTCCTTTCTGCCCTTCTTCCTGCCTTTCAGATCTTTCCTCAGGTGTTTCCATGAGGATTTGTTGGGTCTCTTGGCAGTTTTGTCTTAAGTAAAAAAAAAAAAACAACAAACCCAAATTTTCTTTTCCAAAAATGCTATAAAATAAATGGGTTGGTTTTCCTTTTCCATCTGGGGATAAGCAGGCTGAGCCAGGAAGGACCTGAGCAGTGCCTGTGTTTAAAAAAAACAAACAAAAAAAAAGCATAAACAAAAAGCAAACCCTGACAAGTGAAAAAGGAACGGGGATGGGAATGGCTTTAGTAACAGTACCCAGGGGGGCTGGTGGTGTCTGGCCAGTGCTGGCCCCTCCAGCAAGGCCTTTGACAGAAAGCAAAGCGTGTCAGCACATCTAATTCCCAGTCCTCTTCTCTTACTGTGAGCCTGCCCTCCTTTGAAACAGGCTTTATTATAAGTGAAGCCAGCAGAGGACATGTTCAAACTGCAGTGTCCTGTCTCAGAGATTTAGTGTTTCCTCTCCCTGTGCCCAAGCAGACCTGGGAGACTCACAGATGCAGAGGAGCAGCCCTTGCAGTGAGGTGTAGGCTGGAGGGGCAGACTCTGCTCGCTCTCCTGGTGGTGATGGATGGGGATCTGTCTGTCCTGCACAAGCAGGATGTGGGGTTACCTCGCTGGCATTCGTGGGATATCAAACTTCTGTCCTACGAATGAGCAGGGCACGTGCTTCCCAAAGGCACAGAGCTGCTCTGAGCCTTGACACTTCCATCCTGTTATCCTGAGATCTCTCTGGCTGTCCCCAGTGCTTTGGTTGTGTGCCCACAATATCCTCAGCCCTGCCTGGAAAGGCTGTGGAGGGATCCGTATGCTGGAGCATCCCGTCTTGGCCAGGGAGGGGAAAAAAAAATCTAATACAGGATGAGGTGGTTGGCTGATGAAATATTCATGTGGACCACAAGGGAGAAGGGCCTATTATTTTTACTTTAAGGAGAAGAGAAAAGCAGCTGCTGCTGGCTGGTGGGGCCCCCACCCCCTACACTCGGGGTCACCTTGGTGCAGCTGGCAGCAGCAGCTCTTTGAAGCTGGAGGTAGGAGGTGTTTCTCTGCACATCGTTCCTGTACTCCTTGCTGCGTATCGACGTGAGACACTTAGAAACTGGAGGGTGTACAGATGTCCCTGCCCAGGGCCTGCAGCCCGTGTGGCTCCCAGAACCCCCTTCCCACCAGTCCCTGGGGAGATGATGTGGTTACGGTTGCCCCGGCTGACTCTGGGCAGCTTGGACCAGAGCAACCTTCCTCTGTGCTGCTCCTGGTCCTGAGCTGGTCAGGGCTGGCTCCCAAGGGGTGCACAGGAGAACAAACCAACTGAACTTTGCAAGTGAAGAGCTTTAATTGCCATATTTTCATCTCCTTTGGAAGCAAAGGGAGCCAAGTTGAATGAAGGCCACGTTAAACTTCACAGAGCATCTGTGCTGGGCTTGGCTGCTCTTGGATATACTCCCAAGGTGTGAGGGGAGGTCCCAGCTCCAAGTTGCCCAGTTTGGCACCCTTCTAGCTGAGCTGGGCTGCAAGACCTTGGCTTACAGAAGTGGCCGATCCTCCACTGTGACTGGCAGTGAGATTTGAGAGGGTTTATTTGGTGTGACTGCCTGGGTCGTTTGGCTGAACTCACGCTTCAGGGTGAGTGTCCTTGTGCTGCCTGAGCGTGAGAGTAAGTCAGAGACCCGTCAGGAGAGGAAGATGTGTCCCAGAAGATGGGAACAGCCTGTCTCTAGTTGTTGCTGGGTTTATTGGTGTGTGGAGATATATTCGTGTTTAAATAAGCGTTGAAAGGGGGTTATTCTGTTCACAAATATCATGCAAATAAATGCAATATAGCCCTGGTTAATTCAGCCCGGTAAACTGGAATTGACAGGTCCTCCCCAGGGCTATTTGATTTCTGGATGGTTTTACATTCCGAGGGACTGCCTGGGGATTAGTGGGTTATTTTTTCCCCCGCCTCTCTCCTATTTCCAATCGATCTGAATGTCCTGGAATACATTTGTAAAAGCTTTCAAGCAGGCACCTTTTGGGAAAGTCCAGGAGCCATCAAGCCCTGCAGCAGGAGGCTGATGCCACAGAAACCAGCAAGTCTGCAGGTGCGTTGCTGCAGCTCAAGCCCACGATGCCACTGCAGTTAAGGGGATGTTTCCAGCTTTTGCAAGGTTAAATTCAAGGTGGGTTGGAGGCATCCCACATTCAGAGAGAGATCCCTGTCTGGCTGCCTTTCCCTCCAGCTCTGGTGGTTTGACCTTGGTTGGATGCCAGGTGCCCACCAAGCTGCTCTATCACTTCCCCTCCCTCTCATCTGGACCAGGGGGAAGAAAATAAGACGAAACTTGTGGGCTAAGACAAAAACAGTAATGAAAAGCAAAGCAAGGCTGTGTGCAGAATCAGAAGAAAACAAAGATTTATTCTCTGCTTCCTATCAGCAGGTGATGTATGGCCCTTTCCGGGAAGCAGGGCTCCAAACATGCAGCAGTTGCTCAGAGGACACGCTGGTGTCACCTCCCTGCTCTTCCTTTGCCTGTCTTTTCCAGTTCAGGTGATGTCACAGGGTATGGAATATCCCTCTGGTCAGTTTGGGTCAGCTGTCCCTGTCGTGTCCCCTCCCAAGATCTTGTCCCCCCCATCCCACTGCAGGGGGAATGTTGCAAACCAGCCTTGGTGCCGAGCGAGCCCCGCTCAGCAGGAGCCACAACCCGGGGGTGTGCTCAGCACCTTTCCAGCTCCCAGTGCAAAGCCCAGCACGGGAAAAGTAACTCCAGCTCAGACCCAATACACCAGCGCATCTCTGGAAGGATGGGGGTTTGTAGTGTAGTTGAACAAGTTTGCTTCTCTGTAGGCAGGAGGATTCATTAGCAAGAGGCTTGAAATGGAAACCGTCGCTCTTGGCGCGTGTGCAACGGTGTAACCGAGACGTCTGGTGGAGGAGGGATCTGGAGAGTGGCTCTGGACCTTCCTGGAGTGGGCACCCAGACTGTGGGCTGGACTGGTGTGGGGCCAGTTCAGCTTTCAGCTGGCAGTCTGACCTCCTTGGGTAGCTTTGCTGTGGCATGGGTTTGGTGCAGTAAGCAGCTGGTGTTGCTGGCCTAGGGCTGGTGGGTTCCTTGCCCTTGCTTTTCCATTGCTTTTTCGTGTGGATGCTGGGATTCCTTTACTGTCAGCTGCTGTAAAAGTTATGGGGATTTGGGGATTGCTGATTGACTGTCAGCCGTCCACTGGCTTGGCTTTCACCAGCCTGTTCCAGTCATAAAACCATAGAATCAATTTGGTTGGAAGAGACCTTTCAGATCATCGAGTCCAACCATTCCCCCAGCCCTGCCAGGGTACCACTAAGCCATGTCCCTCAGTGCCACATCTCCGCGGCTTTGAAACCCCTCCAGGGATCACATGGACTCCACCATGACAGCCTGGGACAACTCCTATCAGGGAGTTGTTGAGAGCAAGAAGCCTCCTTTTCTTCAGGCTGAACAAGCCCGGGTCCCTCAGCCTCTCCTCACAAGACTTGTGCTCTTTGATTGCCCAGTCAGTAGTTCTGGGTCAAAATTCAGCTTGCACCAAGCTTGGGTCAGAGGCTCTTGTGTGGCATTGCTAAGATCCTGGCCAAATATTTGGTGTAGCCCTGACCTAATTCAAATGACCTCTCACGAGAAGGCACGAGAAGGGCTGCAAGATTAAGGGGAATGTAGGAAGTGCTGGCACGTACACACTCCTAGTTGTGCAAGTCATTCCAAATCTCTACACTTTCCCTGGCTGTGTGGTCTGTGGAGACTGAAGCAATGGCTGCATTTCCCAAGTTTTGCTGTCATTAGTTTCCTGCAGCAAGAGCTGCTTTCCCTCTAGTCAGAATCTGTGGCCCCAGTGTTTGATCAGAGCCCCGTGCCAATCTTCTCCGCAGGTGAAGTAGCTGGTGATGGTGGGCAGTAATAAGTGTGAAAGGAAGCACAAAGCTCTAGTGAAAGGTTGGAACCACTGATTCCAGCACAGGATGTCACCTGCGTGCTGGGAAGATGGACCTGCTTCCAGTTGTTACCTTGTGCTTCAGAGTAGGTTAATTTTTTTAATTTCATCATCTGTCCCAGTTTAAGTCCTCTGGATTTTTCACAACAGCAAGGGCCATTTGTGCTGTGATTTGTCATTGATGTACTTTGGGGATCAACAGCTTGTTTCATCAAAAGCACTTTGCAAGAACCTCATAGGTGCTTCTGAGCTGGGAGGAAGATGAACTGTGCAAAATGCTCTGTGAGCGTTGGGCTGCTAATTCTCTGAGAAACGCCATTTCATCAGCTGAATTGTTGCTTTAATGTGCTTATTGCCAGGGGAGCTGCTTGTTCCTTTTAGCTTTTGGTGCAGCAGAAGAAAGAAAATCTATGTAAAGAAGAGAGCGCAAACATCTCCTTGCCTTCAGGCACTTCTGTGTCCTAAAGCAGCTGTAATTATTATTAAAAAAAAAGAAAAAAATCTGTGATAACATTGCACGGCTTGAATGTTTGAGACACTAATGGTGACTACTTGAGCATGAAGGATAAGAGATACAGGAGAGATAAGGAAGGATTTCTTTCTATTAGATTGTAATGACATTTTCACTGTGAAGTGAGAGAGCTCCCCGTGTCTCTTGCTCTTCACTTGCTCTGACCTTGTTGTGGCTTGCTTTGGTTTACAGCTAGAAGCATATGCAGGCTGCCTGGGGGTATGTGGTTGGTTCCCTGTGGTGACTGGAAGATGGGAGGTGAGCCACTGGTCCCTCAGTTCCCTGGGGATTACAGGTATCCTCCTGCCTTGCAGCACTGTCCCAGCAGACTTACCCCCAAAACGTCCCTGGGTTCTGACTTGGCTTGGCTCACCTCACCCCAGGCAGCAGTTCCACCTCTTTGTTATTTCAGGCTCTTTGAGCAGAACCCACCCCCCAAAGTGGTAATTGTGCTGCAGGGGTCGAGCGTTGCCCAGCTGGGGAGGTGGCCTGGAGCTGGGCAGTGCTACTGGCCTGGGACTTGGGATCGAGCCCTGTGGCAGAAGACTCAGTTGAGAGACTGCCCCTCTGCTCCAAGCATCACCTTGCAGCCCTGGGAGACCCTCGGTGCCCTGGGGCACACCTCCTACAAGACCCTGTTTGTACCTCGGTGCCCCACGTGTGCCTGCTGGGTGGCCTGGAGCTGTGCTGATGGGACACGAGCGTGGAGGTGGCTGCAGAGTCCCTGTACAGCCTGCCCTGACCGGGGGTGATGCAGCTGAGATCCTGCTGCTCCCCCCGTTCCCATGGGATGTGCTCTTGCAGGGTATCTAGACAGAAGGCAGCGGGGTTTCCTTGGTGAGCAGGAGGAGGATGAGCCCTGCCAGTCTCCTTAAGTGGTGGTTTTTTTGTTGTGTGATTGCAGTAACGGCACGGAAATAGCTGTTGGCATGGGTGAAGCCTTCTCGGGCAGCTGTGTGCCGAGTCTCGTACTGATGCAGAGTAATTCTTGTCTGAAAGTGCTTTTTCTAATGGTAAAATTCAATCTGTCAACAGGTAATTTCATAAACCCGGCGAAAAGAAATCCCATGCAAGAATCAACTCGGAGTAAATGCTGTACTGATGATGGCATTTTTTTCCCCTTCATTTCCTACTACAGGAGGTGGCAGATGTTTCAGCGTTGAAATTGAAATTACAGTTGTGACCTTGGTCTCCCAAACGCTTCTGTGTTGTATGCCCAGGAGTAGCCTGGGGCTGGATGCAGCCATGGTACAGCTCAGGGGAGGAGGTGGGGACTGATCGGTGCTACTGTGACCCTGGGGGTGCCTGGATCTTCTTAGGGGGGTTATCTTGCCTGGATGTCCTCACTTTTCCCCCTCCACCCCCAGAATAGCTGCCTTTCTATAGGCTCTGCTTGCTGCCTCTGTTTTAGGCTGGTGTTGGGACACCTGCAGCTTGGAGTGGTCCCACCTCTCCGTGATATTATCCTGTAAGGTCTGTTACAGCTTCTCACAGTGAGCTCCAGCCTGGCAGCAGAACGGGGGGAGAGCTGAGGAGGGAGGAAACAAAGTGGAAACGTAACCAAAATGCCCTCTTTTGGGACAAGACTTGAACAGAAATGTTAATTGTACTTACCCTAGTGAAAAGCCCAAGCAGAAGGGCTCGGTGCAGGGAAGAGTGTGTTGGGGTCTCTTCCCAGTGGGGCCCAGGGTCAGCGCTTTCCACCGTGGCAGGATCAGGTCACGGGGGTGAGAACTGCTGGAAACAGCAGCCTGGCCACGGTGCACGTGTTTAGCTCCCTTCAGGGACAGCACAGCTTGACCTGTGCTTGACAATCATCCACAGACCCCTTCCCACCCCACAGCCATGGCTGGGGCGTGGGTGAGGTGCCCTGGCTGGGCTGGCAGTGGGTGCAGACAGTGCTGTGCTTGGGGCAGCCCCAGCTAAAGCCATCTCTGCCCTGTGCCCCATCCCTGCAGGCAGGAGACCCTGGGAAATAGCGTGCAAAAGTGTCACCCCTCTTATCCCTAAGCCCCTAACGTGAAGTGACTCAGCTGTGGCCTCATCCTGACAAGCAGCTTATCTCTCTGCTTGGCTCCAGAATGCTTTCTCTCCACTCCTCCTTCCTACCTCCCTCGCTTCTCCCCTCCCCCTGATCAAACTGAGCCCCTCCTGCCTCCGAGCACTCACTTTATTTCTCAGCTATCCCCTAAATCCACAGTTTGTCAATAAATAAACCAAGTGCTTCAAGAGCAGTGATTTCTCCAGCCCCTGCTGCTGCTGGCACCACGCTTTTCCCCGCAGCCTCAGTCTCTATTGCCACTTCCACAGGGCTCAGTCGGAGAGGCGTAGGTATTAGTTGATTAAGAAATGCAATTAAGCCCTCAAACAACCCAGCTTCCTGGCATTGCCAGCAGCGATGTGTTTTTAAGTAGCACTCAGGCGCTGGGGTTTTTCTCCCCCCTCACTGCACAGGTTGAGTTTGCAGGAAGATCTCTCAGACCTTTATTCCTCAGGGCTGCGTTTCACCGCGTTCTGCTTCTCCGAGACCGGGTTTGTCTTTGCTGTGTGTAAACAAAGCAGCTCGCACAGCCAGCAGGACAGGGTTATAGGCTGAGAGAGTATCTCTTACTCCATCTGATGATATCGGAGAGGGGAGAGCGGCTTCTCAGCTTTCCAGCCCATCAGGGGAGTGTTAAAGGGAAATGGAAATGTGAAATAGGCAGCTACCCCTCCTCTGGATCTGTTCCTGTGTGGCCTGCCCTGGGTGACCCTGCTCTGGCAGGGGGGTTGGACTCGATGATCTCCAGAGGTCCCTTCCAACCCCCAACATTCTATGGTTCTGTGAACTCCACTGAGGCATTAGCACATATATTTGTTTATATATATAACGTTTAGGGACACGTAGAGAGGGTGTGTGGCCATTACCAGCCTGTTTTGACCCTGACCTGTGACTGTGGGTCCTGCTCTTGTGCACTTTGCTTCGTATTTCACCCAAAGCTGGGGGATTTTTGAAAGATAAGGGTCACAATGTGGTGCAGAAGTTACAGAAGAAGGGAAAACTCTGCACATCATTCAAAAATGGGGAGAAAATGCAGGGACTTTGGAGAAGTTTCACGTTCCTCCAGTTTTAATAAAACCCAGTGAAATGTTCTATAAGGTAATAATTCTACATCCAGAGCGATGCTTTCATGTGAGGAGAAAGTTAAACCGCCCTTGATTCTGACAGGCACACGCTCTGTCGGGTGGGTTCCACACCCAGCTCTCCTCCAGCGTGAAGATCTCTTTATGGTTTCTTTATAATCCTTCAATCCCAGAACTGTTTCCAGCACATTAAAGCAGGGGAGGGACTAACCCAAGGAACGTCAGCCTTGGACAAGGACACTGCCACAGGTAGTGGGTGTCTCACAGGTCTCGCTCTCTGGCTTTCCATGGTCCAGCTGTTCTGGAGTGCAAAATTGTAGAGTTAAGTATTTGAAAGTACAAATTTTTGCAGTGTATTGCCCTTAGGTAGGTTTATGTCCCGCTGCTGCTTTCTGTTTTGCTGCTGCACCACCACCAAGCTAGAAAATGGATTTTTAATACCGGCCTTTCGAAGGCTGGACTGAATTCCCTGCGTGATGCTGTGTCCCTTAGAAAGACAGGTTATTAGTGACTCAAAGCTGGAAATGACTTTTCCATCCAGGTAAACGTGTGAGCTTTTTATTTGACTGTGATGAAGAGTTTTAAATATAAAAGCCCTTCACAGATGGTCTGTTTCTGGTTGTTTCTATCAGCGTGAAACACATTCTGGCTTTTCTCCCTTGTTTTTATTCCTGCTGTCTGCTGTTCTCCAGAATTGACTCAAAGCTTAGTTTGGGGGGGGAAGCAAAAAAAAAAACCCCAACTCAACTGGAGTTATTAATTTAAAAAAAAATCATGCAGTGAGTGAACAAAGGGCATGTTAAATTGGGAGTCCTCGCAGGAGCTTGACACACACTTACTCACTCACTCTGAATTCTCACCTGAGCTTTCATATATGGTCCAGAGAAATGAAATGAGGGTGAGAAGGGGGAGCTGAGTTGGCCACTGGCACCTTGGGCTGCACCCCAGCAGCGTGGGCAGCAAGGGAGGGGGGGGATCCTGCCCCTCTGCTCCCAGGGCTCTGGGCAGAGAGAGAGACCCCCCTGCAGTGCTGGGGCAGCTCGGGAGTGCTCAGCACAGCAGAGACAGGGACCTGGTGGAGCGGGGCCAGAGGAGCCCCAGCAATGCTGGGAGGGCTGGAACCCCTCTGCTGGGAGCCAGGCTGGGAGAGCTGGGGGGGTTCAGCCTGCAGAGGAGAAGGCTCTGGGGACACCTTCTGGGGGCCTTTCAGGACTTCAGGGGGCCTGTCGGAAAGATGGGGACAGACCTTTTATCAGGTCCTGATGTGACAGGCCAAGGGGTGATGGTTTTAAACTAAAAGAGGGGGATTTAGACTGGGGAGAAGGAAGAGATTATTGCCACTGAGGGTGGTGAGAGCCTGGCTGGGGTTGCCCAGAGAGGTGGTGGCTGCCCCATCCCTGGCACCATTGCAGGGGAGGTTGCCCGGGGCTCTGAGCACCCTGCTCTAGCTGCAGATGGCCCTGCTTCCTGCAGGGGGGTTGGATGAGATGAGCTTGAAAGGTCCTTTCCAACCCAAACCATTCCATGATTTTATGAAATGGAGCTGGGCTATTTCCCAGTCTGGATGGATGTGGTAATTGCTCTTTAATCACAGGTCTGCACAGGCAGGTAGGGAGGAAATGTGCAGCCAGTGCTGACTGACACCGCTCCATCAGTCCCCGTGATGCTCTGGGGAGTTCTCAGCTGAGTATCTACCCCAGAGATGCTCCTGTGAAAGGACACTGCCAACAACTGCCACAGGTCATCTTTTCCCATGGTTGTGATCCTCCCAGCCCACATGTGCTGCCCCTCACAGAGCTGAACCCTCCCAGCTCTCCAGCACTGGCATTTCCTTCTCATATTCCCTACTGCTTCCCAGTCCCACCAGAGCTGCCCTGGCTGGCCAAGGGACGTGGTGGGGTTACAGCTCTCCAGTGTATTGCAGAACAGGACCAGAAGGGACCTTTGGTGCTGCTTTTGCCCCCTGTGCCACCTGGGGCTGCTGTATGGGGAGGTGCAGTGGGTTGGAGCAGCCTGGTCTTTGGCCAGAGACCTTAACAGCAGCTCTCTCTGGCCTCTTAGGGTGTTTGTGTCAACTGGAGTGAAACCTGTAGCTTGCTTTATTAGCTGCTGTTTGTAGTGGCTAAAAGTGGAGAAGGGCTGTATCCGTTGGAGCTATGGCAATCCTGTGTCTGTCTGACTCCTTAGCTGGAGTCCAACCTTCACAATGGTCTCTTCTCTCATGCCTGTGTCTCCTTTCCTGAGGCCCAGACCCCTCCTGAAATAACATCACTTGCTCCCCTTGAGTCACTGACCTCCTACTGTGTGAGTGGTTTACTTCTGGATTTGTCACCTAGGTGTCATTCCATCATCTCTCTCTCTACTTCCAAGTTTTCTACTGGGAGAACCAGGCTTCCACGCCTTCTCAACATGATCTGCCCTCTCCCTCCACTTGAGCCTCTAAATTATTGAAAACCAGGAAAAGACCAAACCCAAATCATGGATGCCACACGTTCTCCATGCTTCACTGGAAAATGCCCCCTTGGTAGAACCACCCTGTCTGTCCCCGGGTGCTGCTCCCTGGGGACACACGGGGCATTGCCCACCCAGCAGCCCATGTTCCTCTGAAGCATCCTGTGAGTCACAGCCAGCCCTGACCCTTTGTCCAAGCATGAGGAGATGGACAAGCCTGGAGAGCCAGAGGAGCAACTAAATCTGCTCTGCAACCTCTTCTGCATTGTTCCAGGAGCCAGCCGAGGGGATGTTGCTGGTTTAGAGCTCAGTCTGGGGGTGGGTTTGCCCCAGGCTGTGCTGCTCACTAGGAAACCAGCTGGTGGGAGAGCTGGTGGCAGCAGTGGGGACCTGGCTGTTGTCAGAAGCTGCTGTGCAGTGCTTGGGCATCCCATGAACGACTGTTCCTGTTCCTCTGCAGGTGAATCTGGTCCTGAACGAAGGGAAATCCCTGGGCCTCATGATCCGAGGAGGGGCAGAGTATTCCCTGGGCATCTACATCACCGGTGTAGATAAAGGCTCCGAAGCAGAGAGCACTGGCTTAAAGGTAAGAGTGACCCCAGAGCGGGCTGGGGCAGGAGGCAGAGCTTCACATGCTGTGGCTGCAGGACCACGTTGGCAAGAAACTGCTGCTCTTCCTGCCCCTCGGCCCCCGCCGAGCAGGGCTCTCCGTGGGGAGCTGAGCATTCTGCTTCTGGGGACAGCTTCTCAGGGCAGGTTCCTTGGATACCAATCATAAGTGGCTGTGCAGAGAGAAATGCAGCCTTACAGCTTCTGCAGTAGGTCTGCTTTCTGCCTCAGCACCCCCACACCTAATTTTCCCCTTTGAGATGGTTTTGATGTAGATATCTAAGAGCGCAGCCTGGACCTGGCAGGTGAAGAAAGTCACTGTCACCTCCCTGAGCTGGCAGGGAGAAGTTTTCTATTAAAGATCCTGGTCCTGTGCCATCTTCCTGCATTTCACATCCAAAGCCATTGTGTTTGGAGCTCCTGGTTTGCACAAGATGCTGTCAGCCCGCCCCCAGGGAATGTGTTTAGGTGATGGGATGAGAGGAGGCTTTTTAGCCTGGAGAAAAGAAGGCTGAGGGGAGACGACCTTGCCCTCTACAGCTACCTGAAGGGAAGGTGTAGTGAGGTGGGAGTTGGTCTGTTCTCCCGGGTGACCAGGGACAGAACAAGAGGCAATGGCCTGAAGTTGACCCAGGGGAGGTTCAGGCTGGATCTCAGGAAGCATTACTTTCCAGAAAGGGTTGTCAGGCACTGGAATGGGCTGCCCAGGGAGCTGGTGGAGTCCCCATCCCTGGAGGGGTTTAAGAGGCAGTTGCATGTTGTGCTGAGGGACAGGGTTTAGTGGTTTTGATAGGGCTGGGAATAAGGTTGGACTTGATGATCTTGAAGGTCTCTTCCAGCCAAAAGTATCCTATGATTCTATGAGGCCAAGGCCAGGCATGAGCTGGTTTCCTCCTGCAGTGTTGGCATTCACCAGGATCTTAACAAGCAGAAACAGCAGGATCAGCCCTGGGGACAGAGCAGAGCTGATCTCTCAGCAGCCTGACCTGGTGTGACCTCCAGCTATGTCAGGCTCCCTCCATAGCCAAACAGGTTCCTAAAGGATGCTCTGTGGTTTGGCTTGCCCCTTCTGAGGCTGTGCTGGTCTAGGGTTGGGTACAGTTTGGCTGCAGACCTCTTGTAAAATGAGATCCTACATCTCTTTCATCCCACCATGTGCACATTCACACACATCGCCTCCGAGCTCCTCCAGCCTTCCCGCTGTACCAGGTCTTGGAACAGGATGGGACCATCCTGGGAATTCAGCTGTTCCTGGAAGGGGCATTTGGCATTAAAATGTTGTATGTTCCAGGGTGTCCACCGGTAAAAGAAGTTGAAAAGGGAGACACTGGACTTTGGGTGTATCTCTGTCCTGCTCACAAAAGGGACATGTTTGAAACTCCTCAGGCTGTAGCATTTTACTTCATCCCACAGGGTTTCTTTTCTGGTGTGGATTTTGTCTCTAAATGACCCAACTCCCTGCAGTCACATCACACCCTTTTTGCTTCCTCCAGTGCAATCCCGTGGGCTCTGAGACGGTTCTTTCCTAGCTCCTTGTGTCGGTCAAGACTCAACGGATGTTGAACTCCCTAACGTTCTCTCAATCCCCTGAAATGTTGCTGGGCTGCTGAGGATCGAGGGGTAATCTGCTCTGATCCCCTCTCTGTACTGCAAAGTGATATGTTCCACCTTTGATCAGCCCTGGGGAGTTTAGGGCTAAGCCTTCAGCCTTGCTTCAGTGGCCCCAGAAAGTCACTTAAATCTGTTGAGGCTGGAAGCATGAAGTGGGTGGATGTTCTGGTGGAAAGGGCTGTGATTTGGGCTGGGACCGACACCAGCCTGGGCCTTGAGTTGCTTTGGCAAAGCCCTGGGCCCATCTAGCTGGGCACTGAGGTCACCAGGGTTCCCTTTATGGATGCTGGAGAAAGAGGGAGACGTTTGCCGGGGTAATGCAACTGCTTCGGAACTTAGTTATCTGATGCAGGCTCCTGCTTCTCCCTGCTGACTCTGACAGAGAAGGAAAATGCTGAACTTGGAGGTTTGGATCAATCAGAGCCTTAATCTCTCTGTCGATCCCTGGCAGGGAAATGGGGTTTTGGACTCTGCCGTATGAGAGGGTCACTTGGGCACTAGGGATACGAGCTGCAGGAGCATCCTCAGGAGGTGGCTAAGTGTTTCTCAAGGTAGCTGCTTCTGGAAACTTCCTGCAGACTATCTTTCTCTTGCAGAGTGTACGTGACTCCTCCAGCCCTCCCACCCCGGCCAGGGCACACAGTGCCTGGTGGTCACTGCCCCATCCCTGGCACCATTGCAGGGGAGGTTGCCCGGGGCTCTGAGCACCCTGCTCTAGCTGCAGATGGCCCTGCTCCCTGCAGGGGGGTGGGACTGGATGAGCTTGAAAGGTCCCTTCCTACCCATGTGCTCTATGATTCTGTGCTTGTTCATTAGCACAAGGTCGTGGTGAGAGGCAGCAGGGACAGCGCTCTGGGACACGAGGGTTTCAAGGCGGAGATGAGCCAAGGCACAGGACAATTTGTTTCTGCTTAATAGAGCTGGAAAGAGAGGGACTGGCTGGAGCTGCCCCGGGTGTCACACGGGTGACATTGCTGAATCAGAGGACCCGCCATCTGAAGCAAACCTGCTTGTCCCCAGTGCCTGCTGACCCTGCACCACTGTCAGACTCCATCTTACACATACCAGGAGATTAAAGGCAGGAAAAGAAAGAACAGTTGCATCGCTTTCCTGAGGTCCTCTCTTCGTTTCACGTTCAGTGCTCCCACACTGCTCCAAACCCCTGTCTTTGCTGCACGGGGAGAATGGCTGCTGCCCTCGATTCATCCCGTCTGCAGCGAGCTCAGCATAGCCAACAGCACCCCCCGACCTCCCAGCAGCACAACATGCAGCTTTATCCCTCCACCTCGGGTCCCGTGCCTGCTGGTTTGGAGCATGTGTCTGATGAGGAGAGGCTGAGGGGTCTGGGGCTGTTTAGCCTGGAGAAAAGAAGGCTGAGGGGAGACCTTCTTGCCCTCTACAGCTCCCTGAAGGGAAGGTGTAGTGAGGCAGGAGTTGGGCTGTTCTCCCTGGGGACAAGAACAAGAGGCAATGGCCTGAAGTTGACCCAGGGGAGGTTCAGGCTGAATCTCAGGAAGCATTTCTTTCCAGAAAGGGCTGTCAGGCACTGGAATGGGCTGCCCAGGGAGCTGGTGGAGTCCCCATCCCTGGAGGGGTTTAAGAGGCGGTTGGGTGTTGCACCCGTTGCCCCTTGTCCTGTCATTGGACGTCCCTGAGCAGAGCCTGGCTCCATCCTCCTGACACTCACCCTTTACATGTTTATAAACACTTCTGAGGTCACCCCTCAATCTCCTTTAAGCTGAAGATCCCCAGCTCCCTCAGCCTTCCCTCAGCAGGGAGATGCTCCACTCCCTTCAGCATCTCTGTGGCTCTGGGCTGGACTCTCTCAAGCAGTTCCCTGTCCTTCCTGAACTGAGGGGCCCAGAGCTGGACACGCTATTCCAGATGCAGCCTCACCAGGGCAGAGTAGAGGGAGGAGAACTTTTCCTGCCCTTCTAATCCACCCCAGGATGCCACTGGCCTTCCTGGCCACAAGGGCACATTGCTGGCTCACGGTCATCCTGCTGCCCACCAGGACCACCCCCCGGGACCCCTCTCTCCTCGCCGTGCTGTTCTCTAGTACCTGCTGTGTGCGTGTCAGGGGCTGGTGCTGTGCCACGTGTCGGGCTGTGTGTGACCCCAGCTCCTCGTGGGCCCTCCCCACCCTGAGCTGTGCGTGCCACAGGCAGTGCCTTTCAAACCGCTTGGAGCTTTGGAGCTGAGGAAAGGCTTTTCATGTCCCCCTGTTAGATGTGGTTGGCTGGAAGCCTTCCAGGTGGGTGTGGAAGGGATGCGATGCCATGAAGAGGGGGAAAAACTGATGGGCAAATACAGTTTCCAGAGAATTTGTGGCTCTGTAAACCAGTAAAATGTTGGGTTTGTTCAACATGGGCTTAAGACAAACCTTGCTGGGGCCATGGGAAGGTTCCTGCTGCCTTCCCAGCAGTGAACACTTGTGTTTGCTGAATTGGTTACCGGAATTGTTTAAGCTGATTCTGCCAGACTTTTCCTTTTAGGGAAAACCTCCTTGCATCTGTGGCACCGAGCCAGAATTTTTGAATCTTTTAATACCATGTTTTACATTTCCCTTAAATTTGATACAAGGACGAACAACGTGGTATTCAAAGCCACTCAGACCTGAGGAGGATTTCTCTCAGCTGGCTTTTGTCTGCTACAGAAGCAGGGGCCATGGTGCTGAGCAGTGTGTCCCAGAGGAGCCCGAGCCCTGGTGATGCCAGGTTGGGTGCTCCCCGCACAGCCCAGTCCCGGGGCAGAGCACTTGGCAGAGAACAGCCTGGGTCACTGCGGTCTGGGGGTAATCAAATACTCATACCCCTGCCCTTGGCCTTCTTTCTTCAGCCACGAAACCGCGGGCAGTGCCACCTTTGGGCACGGTTTAAAACGCGCTGCCTCGGTGGCAGTTCTTGGGCTGAGAAAAAAAAGAAAGTGCAGGTTAGCAGAGGACTGCAGAGGAGGGATGTGAGCCAGTCTCTCTGCTTTGGGCTCCTGTCCATCCTGCCTCCTTCCTGACGTTCGCAGCGATGCCGCGCGGGAGCTGAGCTCGTTCTGCTGCTGTTCCTGGCTCTGCTCATCCCTATTTCTTCCCCGTTAATTTTTTTTTGATGTTGTACTTTGTCAGGATTTTCTTTGTAAACCCCTTTTTTTCTTTTCTTTATTTTGCTTTCTCACCTTGACCTTTACATCACAACTAGAAGATTTCAGGTAGCTTTCTTTGAACAAACAACTAATATTAAGTTCCCAGCACAAAGGCTGGGGTAAAAAAAAGACTACTACAGTCCATGTATATATATCCCATAGAGAAGAGAAGGACAGAAAAAGAGACTGACTAGGAAGAGGAATGATTTTACATCATTGGTGTCAGTTATGAAGCTGCCTCTTGAAACCTGGCTTGTATTTTGAGGTCTGCACGTAGGCAAAGGTGCTGAAGAAGAGAAGATAAAAAAAAAAAAATAGAGCTTCATGACTGCCTCAGAGTCCGGGGAACGAGCTGAGAAATCCAACAAGGAGGTGCGTGGTTGTGGTTCGCGGGGTGCAACCTTTCTGCTGGTGGTAGCATAGAGAGATCCTTCAACCAACGTCATCTTCATGAGGACAGACGTTGTTGCTTACATTGCTCCATTTCTGGAAGGCTACCAGTGACCCTCCCAGCAGCAGTGTGAAACCACCACCCCCCAGGAGACAACCCCCGCTCCTTGTGCGCTTTCGTTTCCAGCCTGTAGCTGCTTTGTTCATCCTGTTTGCATCGCAGGGTATTTGGGGAAAAGGACGTGTTTTCAGACAGAGCTTGGCACCTTCTGTTCCCTTGCCTTGCTCCCAGATCTGTCTCTCAACAGGCTCTGTTGGTCTTGTCGGATACGGATCATCTGCCCTGACCTGCTTCCCTCCCAGGGAAGCTAAATACCTCCTTATTTTTCTACTAGTCTTAATTTGGTCACTTCCAAATCGATTGGTACTTTTTCCTGCCCGTATTTGTCGTTTCTTGAGGTCTGCTCTTGGTAATTATTTGTGTTAGAGAGAAACTCCTTGAGGGGTAACCACAAGCCTAATTTAACCTCTCCTCTAGCACATCAGCGGCGTTAAATAAGACCCGTGCTAGTGCCAAACCATTTGGCATCCGATTAGCCCTGTTATTCCCAGCTCAATTTGGTGCCACTTAACATTAACTCCTGTTTAAAATCTCCCACCTATTTTTCTGTCTGCATGGCTGAATTTCTCCCAGGGCCAATGTCGATTATTTTTAAGAGAGTTTAGGTGCTCAGAACCCTTGTCTTAAGCCCTTTACGTTTCTCTTCATTGCATCTCCCCTTCTCATATTTCTCTCTTTGCCTCCAGAAGGAGAAGGAGCCAAGCCCATCCTCAAGCTGTGTTATTTCTGAACTCTGCTTCTCGTCAGCAATCTGTAACCTTTTGCTTGTCATCTTCAGCCCCTGCATTTCAGGGTAGATTTCTTCTTCCCCCCTCCCCCAGTCCCTAGGAAATGAGCTTAATCCCATTTTCAGAAGTGGTCAGGCACTCAGCAGGTCCTGTTGTGTCCACCCACTATTAGCTGAGCACAAATGAAAACTTGTTCCTGAAGTATCCAGGGCAGTAATTTTTCTGTGTTTTATTATAACTTTTCTGTGTTCTATTATTACTTCTTTTATTCTGTGCTGGTTCCGAGCTGTGCATACAGCAAACATTTTGCCAGGGTCAATGCTTGCTTTTAGAGATGGCTCTTTTGCATTTCTGCAGTCTTGTGTTACCTTACCAGTTGTCCTTGACAAAGGGGGGGGGGGGGTGTTGGAAAATAATTATTATCTGTGTTAATTAGCAAAAAAAATCCTCTCCAGCTCTAATAGGAGCCTATCATCAAGATAGGCTGATTTGCAGGCATTTGGGCTGTCTGACGAGTCCCTTATCTGCCCTTCACCAGCAGTTATTTTTGCAAGGTCTTTTTTTTTTCCCCCTGCATGAGTTGCTCAAACTTTTCCAAGTGTTTTGTGGCTGGTTGTTCTCAGCTGGTGTTAATGTTCTGGCAGCACCAGGTAGAGGTGGTCTTGTGCTGGGCACTACAGGAACCAGAGACCAGAGAGCCATGAAGGACTTTCATGAGCCAGTGTGTGCCCAGGTGGCCAAGAAGACCAAGAACATCCTGGCTTTGTCAGCACTGGTGTGGCCAGCAGGACCAGGGCAGGGATTGTGACCCTGGATTGGGCACTGGAGAGGCTGCATTTGAATCCTGGGGTCAGTTCTGGGCCCCTCACTCCCAGCAGGACATTGAGGGGTTGGAGCATGGGCAGAGAAGGGCAACGGAGCTGGGGAAGGGGCTGGAGAACAAGGGTGCTGAGGAGCAGCTGAGGGACCTGGGGTTGTTGAGCCTGGAGCAGAGGAGGCTCAGGGGAGACCTTCTGGCTCTGACAGCTCCTGACAGGAGGTTGGATCCAGGTGGAGTTGGGCTCTTCTCCCAAGGAACAAAAGACAGGACAAGAGGAAATGGCCTCGAGGTGCCCCAGGGAGATTTAGGTTGGACATGAGGAACATTTTTTTCCTGGAAACAGGTTGTCCAGGGCTGTCCCAGGCTGCCCAGGGCAGTGACGGAGTCCCCATGATCCCTGGAGGGGCTTCAAAGCTGTGGAGCTGTGGTGCTGAGGGACAGGGGTCAGTGGTGCCCTGGCAGTGCTGGGTTAACAGTTGAACTTGATGATCTGGAAGGTGTCTCTTCCAACCAAAACAACTGGATGATTCTATGAATAAATGTTGAGGCAGCAGCAATGAAGGACAGACAGAGAGATGAAATAAGTTGTCCAGGCCCCCTCTGGTCTCCCTGATATGATGAGGGCTTGCCAGGTTCTTTTTGGTCCTGGTCAAGGAGAAACTGAAGAAAGGTTATTAAATCTGTATAACTGTCTTGAGCAAAAAGTCATGGAAATTTAATCCCTGATATGGAAAACAATTAAAGATTCATAATTTCAATAGAGCCGTCTAATCTGATTTGGATTTTCATTGTTTGGGTGCCGCAGTGAGCTCAGTGCTCCTTATTTCAGCAGCAAAATCTGCTCCAGTGGTTGCCCAGTGAATCAGAAAGACCCGAGGTGTCCCTCATTACACCCGAACGTGCGTTCCTCTTGGCAGTTCAGGCACTTGCATAATTTCCCCCTCCCTGCTATGTTCCTGGTCAGCAGTTTCCTGATTGTTGGTGTGCAGCTGACAGAGCTCGAAGGGAACCTGCCGTATTTGTGGAGTCTGATGGTTGGGAAAGTGGTCATTTGTGTCATTTGCTTGCTCTTGGGCTCCCTCCCTTCCCATTCCCTGGTCTCTGGAGCAGCTCAGTGGAGCAGCTGCCTCTGGCTCTCTCTGCAGCTGGCTCACAGAGCTGTATTTGACTCCAGCTCTGTCTGTCTTTAAAACCAGGGAAGTTTCACATCCCTAGTGCATGATTGTGGCAAGAGCCCTGTTCTCCGCGGGCTGCTGGGGTAGGTGTTGGGAGCCCACTCTGACCCAGCTCTGCTCTGTGCTCTCTTCTCTCCAGCCAGCCGGTGCAAAGGGCCACCATCCCCTGGTCCTGACCTGCCCGGTGCTGTCTCTTGCCCTTCCACAGGGACAGCCTGTGGGACAGGACAGGAGAAGGGGAAGGCCACCCTAGAGCAGGCAGCTCTCTTTCCAGGACCTGCTGCTTTGAGCATCTTGCTGGAGCCAAAGCAGAAGATGGTGCAGCAGGACCTGGCTTGTGCCACCGCCAGGGCCTTTTGCAATGCATCCATCACATGCTCCCTCTTTCCTTCGAGCTGCAGACTCGTGTCAGCCCAGCTTGGAGGCGATGGCTCCTTCCTTGGCCAGCCTGTGGGTTTGTCTCTTACCTGCTTCACGAGCTGTGTGGCTGCCCTGGTAGCAGTGGTGATGAGGATGGTGAGCAAGGGGCACCGGCTGACCCACGTGAGGACAAAATGTAGTGGCCCTGACAAGGGTGTTGGAAGGGACTGGGCTCTCCTGAGCCCTTGCTATGCACCAGCCCATCTCTGTCTGTCACAGAGGAAGGAACTGACATCTGAAGAATGAGGCAACTCTGCTCAAGGTTACTGGACAGAGCTGAATGCAGAACCAAGCTCTGCTGCATCTGACCTGTGTTTGGACTCAATGATCTTAAAGGTCTTTTCCAACCTGAATGATTCTGTGGTGCTTTAATCCTCGGTCCTTTTCTCCCATCGATGCCACTCGGAGCATCCTTCCAGCCTGACTGAGCATCCTCTGTCCTTCCATCAAAGGGAAGGGTAAACAGGAGCCCTTCCCTGGCTTCTCATTATTGCCAGCATTATTTTGGGTTGCTCCCTCAGCCTCTCCACCCATTATCTCCTCTCTAAATTTAACATGCCTAATCTTTCCCATCTGTCCTTTCACAGACACCTTCATCTGCCACTCATCATTTCTCTTTCCTTTCTCTAGAGCTTTTCTCTCTGCATCTCCTTGCTGGGCAGGCAGAGGTGTACCCAAGGAATGCCCTCACAGCAAGGTCACACAATCACTTGGGTATTGCCAGGACACTAGCTTGAGCTCTTCTTGGTAGGATTCTTACCACAGTTTCCCTTGACATGTTTTTGTTGCAGGCTGCTTTGCTCATTCTCACAGCTGCCCCCGGAGCACAGTGGTCCAGGAGTTGTTGGTTATAGTCTTTTGCCTGTGTCCTCTCTGGTCATTCAAGAGGTATCAGTCACATCTCGACCAGTGGTAAAGTCCTGCCTGGTTCTCCAGAGCACCTTCTGACACCTCTAGTCTGAACTGACCCAAATAGTTGAGTGTTGCTGGTAGGTCTTGGCTCCCTCCCACGCTCACCTCACACTGCTGCTGCTGCAGGCATCTCGGGATTTCCCTCCCCACCTTCTGGATGTTCAGTAACCCTCAGGTTCTCCCATTCCTTTGCATCTCTTTATTGCTGCTCAGGGAGATCCTGTGCCAGCTCTTCCTCTGAGTCTTCCTTTTGCAAGGCCAGAGGAGCACCCAGATCTCCATGTGTGACCCTCCCTGGCGCTGCAGTGGGCAGAGAGGGAGGGTGCTGTGCCTCCTTGGCGCTCAGAGACTCTCCCTCTGTAATCATAAAATAATAGACTGGTTTGAGTTGGAAGGGAGCTTTCAAGCTCATCCAGTCCCACCCCCCTGCAGGGAGCAGGGCCATCTGCAGCTAGAGCAGGGTGCTCAGAGCCCCGGGCAACCTCCCCTGCAATGGTGCCAGGGATGGGGCAGCCACCACCTCTCTGGGCAACCCCAGCCAGGCTCTCACCACCCTCAGCACCAACAATCCCTTCCTTCTCTCCAGTCTAAATCTCCCTCTTTTAGTTTAAACCCATCACCCCTTGTCCTGTCCCAAAAGGTCCTGCTAAAATGTCTGTCCCCATCTTGCTTATAGGCTGTGGAGTAAGGGTCTGGAGAATTAATCCCAGTCCTCTGATACTTCCTTATCCCAGTGACAGATTGAGATGGGCTGAACTGAGAGAAACATACTGACCCTCTATGTTACTATCTTAGAAATTCTCCCTCCTCCTTCTTTTCTCCTCCTCTCCTCCAAGGTGGAGGTGAGTTATTTAAAGGGATGCCTCATTCTGCTTGCACTGCAGCAGAGAGAAAATAAGACCGTGTTTTGACAAAGCTGAACAGAAGCCTGTGGTTAAGTGAAGATATAAAGAGCAGTTTCAAAGAGGTGGCTTATCAGGAACAGGGTGAGGTGTGATACAGCAGTGAGGAGGAGTGGTGCTGAATGCCCTAGAAGCAAAGACGACCTGGGATGAAGGAGGAGATGCCAGATGGGTTCTGTGTCTCGAACACGGCCAGGCTGCCAGGGAAGCTCCTGATCACAGCAAAGGCCATGGCCACAAAATGCAAGCTCTTGGAAGCAGCTGGGGAGGAAGTAGGAGGAGAGCAGAGCTCAAATCCAGCTGTCTCAGATCCTGAGTTTTCAGAGTGTTGGAGACTGTGGTGAGACACGCCAGTTGAGGCCTCCCAGCTGCATGAAGAGGTTTGAAGTTTGGGGCTTCCACAGATGGTTCCTGGCCTCTCAGATCAGCAGGAGGGACTGGGTCTGGAGGTCTTGGTATTCTTTGGGGGCTGTTTTAACCAAGTTGGTCTGCAGGTACAGTTAGTGGAGGAGACTGGGCAGATTGGTCTGACTTGGGATCTTAAACAGGCTTCTCCAGGCCTCACATCCTTTAGTGGCTGTCAGCTCGAGTGCTTGCTCTCCAGCCACCAGCACTTTCCTCCTCTCCTTCATTTTTCTTGGTCCCTCCAGTTGCTATGTCCCTAGTTTGGTGGTGGGTTAGACCGAGTAGCTCCTCCGTGGTGCAAGAGGAAGTCACGTTCCTGACAGGAAAGCCCCCAGGACCTGCCAGGCTCACCCCGTCCTGACTCTGCAGGTAGGAGACCAGATCCTGGAGGTGAACGGCAGGAGCTTCCTCAGCATCCCCCATGACGAGGCAGTGAAGCTGCTCAAATCTTCCCGTCACCTCATCATGACCGTGAAGGACATCGGGAGGCTGCCCCACGCCCGCACCACCGTGGACGAGACCAGGTGGATAGCAAGCTCCCAGATCGGAGAGACCCTGGTCAGCTCGGCAGGGTACGTGCTTGGTACAGCCCAGGCAGGTTCTCTGGGGGGGTCTGTCACCTCAGAGCTCCCGTGGGGTCTCACGGTCACCCGGGGTGGGTGTGCAGCCCCAGCACGGGCAATGGGGCCAGGCTGAGGCACTGCAGCGTGCAGGGGCAGCCCGGCAATGGGAGCACTCCGCTGCGGGGGCCCCGCATCCAGTGCTTAGGAGGCAACATCTCTGGCCGGTGAGGTGGAGTGGGTGTGGACCATGTGCTGCTGCCCCTGCTCTGCCCTGAGTCCAGAAGCTTTTAGCTTAGAGGGACAGAGAGGAGAGTACATGCCAGACCTTGTGCCAGGCCGTGGGTGATGAGCGTTGGGTACGTGGTGCTCGGTGCTAACTGATCTTCTCCCTCCTCGCAGGGCAGTGGGCGACCACGCTGCCGAGGCGACAGCCAGGGTAAGAGATACCAGCCTTCCTGATGTCTTCTCCACAGGTCACTGCTATTGTCCCTTATTTCCCATGGGAGGGAGGGCTTTGTGCTCCTGAGAGATGCTAGTTTTGCTAAAGGGGGGATTTAGACCAGAGAGAAGGAAGGGATTGTTGGTGCTGAGGGTGGTGAGAGCCTGGCTGGGGTTGCCCAGAGAGGTGGTGGCTGCCCCATCCCTGGCACCATTGCAGGGGAGGTTGCCCGGGGCTCTGAGCACCCTGCTCTAGCTGCAGATGGCCCTGCTCCCTGCAGGGGGGTTGCACTGGATGAGTTTGAAATGTCCCTTCCAAACCAAACCAGCCTGTGATTCTATGGTCCCTCCCACTCCAAAGCAGAGCCGAGCCTGCCCTCTGCAGCAGACCAGGAAGTGACAGGGACATTCCCAGTGCTGTCACTACAGCTCTCTGCCCTCCTGTCTTCCCAAACACCTCTTTGCAAAGTGCACTTCTTTTAAATGGAAATGAAGCCGGCAGGTTTCACAGGTGGCTCTCACTGATAACAGCTTTGCACTGTTTGCTGGCTAAACACGCTCCCCGGCCTCAACTCCTCTCCGTGTCTCCAGCATAGTCAGGGTCTTATCTGGCTCCATATCCCTGTGTTGACTGTGTCAGTGCTGCCTGGGAGGGAGACAGCAAAGACCTCCTCTTAGAAATCCCTCTCAAAGAAAAAAGCCTTTCATCTGCAGCCAGACATGTCTCTCCCCGGGACTCCTTTGGTTGCCAGTGGCTCTTTCTCCAGCAGGGTCTGCTTCCAGTTGCAGTGGGGGCACATGTGCCTGCCACACAAGATGGGAAACTCGACTCTCTCTTGTGGCCCCAGTTCTCCCAGCTCTGCCAGGAAGGAGTAAACCAGTAGCTGGTCAAGCGACAGCTCCCATACTTGCTGAGTAGAGCTGGGAAGGTGGGGTTTTTTTAACTGATGCTGCATAAACTTACACCTCTGGAGTCACCCAGACAAGCAGTGACACTAAGTGAGCGGCTGTGCCAGTGAATCCTTGGGGTACCTGCCTCCTGTTGTTCTCAGCATCCCCCTTCCAGTCCCACTTTCCAGCTTCACCACAGCTAGCTGGGTGAGAGCAATGGTCTGAAACACCGGCAGCCTGAGCTGGTGGGCAGAGCCCAGAGCGAGGGGTAGTTCTCGGCCCTGCCTGTGCTGCCCAACTCTGTCAGCAGAGACAGCTGCCCTCCTTCCAGCAGCTGAGTCCTTGGCACCCCAGGCCAAAGCCTGTGTCCTGTCTTCTTCTGCAGCCTCTGTTCTACCGGGGCCTGGCCGGCTCGCAGGTAACTCTGAGCACCATGGTGAACCAGACCCGGGTCATGCTGGAGGAACAGGCACGGCACCTCCTCAACGAACAGGAGCGGGCCACCATGGGCTACTACCTTGACGAGTATAAAGAAGGCAACATCTCCGTGGATGCTCTGGTCATGGCGCTTTTTGAGCTGCTCAACACACATGCTAAGGTGAGGCCCGTGCCGAGGTCAGGGACAGCTTTGTGTGCCTGCTGAATTGAGCAGAGCCTCCAAGATTATCTTCTCAGGGGTTGAGGTTATGATAACAAAATCCAGATGTTGGACTTTATAGGGGATACAGGCTGGTGTTCAGTGGCTGAGGATCTTCTGGTAAAGTTTAGGACCAAAGCTTTTCATGTTACCTGCTGGTACATCTCAGTACCACTGTGGGAGGAGGGGGCTTCAGCTACCCAGGAATATGGTCTTGTTCCAACCTCTCTTTGGTTGTCTGTCTGCCTGGCCCAGTTCTCACTGCTTTCAGAGGTGAGGGGCGTGATCTCCCCGCAAGACCTCGACCGCTTTGACAACCTGGTGCTGAAGAGAGAGATCGAGTCCATGAAGGCTCGACAGCCCTCGGGGCCCAGCGTCGGCACCAACTCCTACTCTATGATGTCCTACAGCGACACCGTCTCTTCCTCCAGCAGCCACTTCACTGCCACAACCGTCAGCTCAGCCCGGGTAAATTCCTCCTGGCTGTTCCTTTTGCTTTCAACATCTGCTCCTGGCAGCCCTACACCCAACTTGCTTCCCTGGGGTGCTCTAAAGGCATTTCACCCTGCAGGAAACCCTGCTCAGGCCCCAGTGGGTTCCCCCAAAGCTTTAGGGTTTTTGAGGTGCAGTAAGGTGATGATGGTGCTTGGCACCTCTATGTCCTTGAGATTCAGATGCTACTGTCCTCTGCACAGGAGCTGGGCCTGCTGCTGAGCATCACTGTTCCCAGTGAGGGACAATGTTTGCCTCCCTTCCAGGACCCCCATTCTGCGGCTGGTCCCTGCTGCTGTTCACCAGCTCTGGCTGGCGCTTCTAAACCACCTCCTTAAAGCCCCTGGCCGCCCACTGCTCATCCCAGCAGGTCCAGCCCAGCTGCACCCCGTCCCAGCCCCGTCCCGCTTCCCGTCCGGAAGCGGCAGCCCTCCCACGTCTGCCAGGCCTTCCTTGTGCTCACCGTCTGATCAAGTCATGGGAATCACCTCGGAGCGTGCGGGCGCGCAGCCCCAAAATCCATTTCCTAGCCGTAAAACGCCTTTCATCGTAAACACGTTAGCGACCTGGGAATTAAAACCTTTGGGAAGGGAAGGGAAGGGATGGCGAGGGGCTCTCCGCTCACTCAGCAGCCAGCGAACCAGCCCAGGGAGCGGGACAGGGCTGTGCTGCCGAGGGTCCTGGCACGCAGCAGGGAGGGGGGGGGGTTTGCTGGGGCTCTGTTCCTGCGCTGTTTGGTCCAGCCCCTCAAGAGGCCTCGGAGAGTTTCAGAGCAGCAGAGCTGTGTTTTTGGCCTGCTGACTTCACCAATACCCATAGGAAAACCATCTGCTCTGTTCCGGATGGATTATGAGGAGAGCCTGGCTGGATCAGGATAAACAAAGCGAGTTTTGCACTGCTCTCCGAAGGCTGGCTGGGAAAATCTTTCCAAAGTATCAGAGGGGGACCACAGATCTGCCAGGACTTGTGCGCTGAGCCCGACACCCTGTTCTGCTATCCCCATGCCTGGGGCTGTCCCGCTCACTTCAGGTGCACCCTGCTTTCCCTCCTGCCCCAGGATGCCACGTGCCAGGTTTGGCTGGTGTGTGAGCAATGGCCCAGCCCCACCTGCCACCCGGCCTAGAGGTCCGGCAGGGAGACCAGAGTGCTGTTCTGGCACAGAGAGGAGAGTGGGCACCACTGTTTTAAGAGCTTCCTTCAAGAACACACGTCCCTCAGTCACATTGCAGGTCCTCCCTGGCACCGTGACCTCTCTTTCCACAGCTGTGAGGACGTGCATCCCTCTGAGCTCTGGTGACTGTCACACTGCCACTGGAGGTGACGGTCACAGTACCACTGGAGGTGGCTGTCACACTATCACTGGAGGTGACTGTCACACTGCCACTGGAGGTGACGGTCACACTGCCACTGGAGGTGACCGTCACACTGCCACTGGAGGTGGCTGTCACACTGCCACTGGAGGTGACGGTCACACTGCCACTGGAGGTGTCTGTCACACT
>JANVCC010000185.1:9648812-9667516 GCA_025345505.1 Todiramphus chloris collaris
CTGTCACACTGCCACTGGAGGTGGCTCTCACCACCGTGTGCTGAAACTGCCGAGCAAAGAGCGCTGGCTCGTGGTGCTTCTCTCCGTTAGCAGGAGAGAGAGCAGAGGGGCAGAGCTCCCAGCCCGTTCCTGCTGCCAGTGCCCTCCCCAGCACCTCTGCCAGGGGGTCCCATCTCCACCTTCCCCTTCACCGCCGGCTGCAGACCCTGGGGGGCTCGGGGGGGAGGGAGGGGGACGCGTTGCGTTGCTGGGGTTTGCTTGTCTCCCTCATTTGTTCTGCATCCCCCCTGACGTTGTTCTGTTTTGGCTTTTACGCTTGTTTTCATCTGCTTTTCCCCTCGCACGTCCCCAGGAGCGGCTCCTGTGGCTAATAGACCTGATGGAGGTAGGGGCTGCCAGCGAGGTGGGGGGAGCTGCAGTGCTGCCGTTGCCATAGCCGACGGGGCGAGAGCGCGGGCGAGCGGGCGGCGGGCGGGAGGCGGGGGCCGTCCGGGCTGTCCAGGTCCTGGCGTGCGGCCACCTCGTTTCACCCGCCTCTGCCTCTTCCTCCCGAGCCAGGCCACGGTCCCCTTCCCCAGCACGGTGCTACGCCGCACATGAGTCTCGGCCTCGAAGCCAACCCAGCGGGTACCAGTGTGCCCTGCTGGCGCTAGAGCCCCGAGTGCCACTGGGGTTTTAGAAGGACCGGCAGCGTTGGTGCCCGGTGAACCCCAGGCTGCCCTTCCTGCCCCGTTGCCCACTCTACCTGCTGCTGTGCTCTTGCTGTGTGGGCACCCTGGCTAAGAACCGGTAGGATGGTCCACATCCCGTCACACATCCTCAGGGATGGGGGAGGATATTTCTATACAGCCCTTGGGTCTGTGCAAACCCGTTCTCCGGTGCCAGGGGGGGTGGGTGCACTCCCCCTGGGTGTGTTCAGCCTCGGAGAAGTCATCACACAGACTAGAGAGGCTGGACGTGGATGTGGGGAGAGCCCCAGAAATCCCTCTGTCGTGCTTTTTGGAGGGCTGCAAAAATGACCTGAGGGCTGGAACCCCTCTGCTGGGAGGCCAGGCTGGGAGAGTTGGGGGTTTTCAGCCTGTGGGGTGTTCCCGTGAGCTTGGCACGACCCTCTGGGGAGGTGAGGATAGAGAGAGAGCGAAGCCACTGCACAAGTGCCACTGTGTCACCCTGGGAGCCCCTGAAGTCAGTGAGGTCTGTGCTCAGGCTGGGGCAGGGCCGGGGGCTCTGGGGCTCCCCCAGCCCTGCGGATGCATTCTGGGGTGGGAAAGGGAAGGGAAGGAGGGAGGAGGAGGAAAGCTGGGTTTTTTCTCAGGCTGTCACAGTTGTTCAAAATACAAACCCTGCGGGAGTCGGGCTGAGGAGCTCTGCAAAGCTCTCGTTAGCATTAACTGGAAAATAAGGGACTCATTTGGAACTGTGAGGTTAATTAAAAGGTTGGGTTGTATTCCCCAGGGAGGTGGCAGTTTCTCCACCACTTAATCTGCGAGCTGAAGCTGGCTGTCTGTCTGAAAGATGCTCTCCAGCTCCATCGCTCCTGCCGTGGACTCCGTGTGAGACTGGGAAGGACAGAAGTTTTCCATCTTCCCTTTGCAGAGGGGCTGGAAGGGCCTGGCCTGGCCTCCAGCTTCTCTAAGTAACTAGAAGATAGCTGGGGTAAAGGAGCAGGGAGTCAGCAGGAGGGAGCAGCCTCCTCAATAAATCCTCGTTTTTCAGAGCGGCCGCACGTGGCTTTGATGGGTCTTTCAAGGGAAATCCAGGAAAGCAGAGTCTTAAAATAGCCAATTCCTGAGAGCAAATGTGCTCAGCTTAAAAGCCATTACACTTCATAGCCCGGAGCAATTTCGGTTTAATTGCTTTTGCCCCCAAAGTGCTAAGCCTGGGGAAAGGCAAATCTCCTGCTTGGACGTTTCAGCAGAGAAACCCCCCTGAAGAAGATGAGCAGCACTGTCAGTGTCCCTGGCTGATGTGGGGCAGCGGGATTCAGGCTGGCAACGCGGGCACGGGGTGCAGCTGGCTCTGCCCAGCCGCCCTTTGCCAGTGGGACTCATGTCTCAGTGCAGACTGGTCCTGGCTGGGGCTGGGATGCAGCACGTGGTGCGCTGGGCTGGGCTTGATGTCGTGGTGATGGGCACAGAGTTCAGTGACAGGCCTGGGGGAGGTGGCACTGGCAGATTTGGGGTGGGGGCATCAGGCAGACTCTTCTCTCTTTGATAGCAGTGTAGCTACGATTATTCAAGAGTGGGCTGCTGCTGGTCATCGCAGGAGTCCCATCCTCCTGCGTTTACCAAGAGCTCAGTGGACTCGTGGAGGCAGAGGCAGGGCTGGAAAGGGAAGCGTTAGAGACACAGCTGAGATCCTCCAAAAACACGGCCAGGCTGGCCCTGAAATGCCACCATCTCCACCTTGGCTCCTTTCCTTGTGCAAGCAGCCATTTGGCTCCGGGTAGCATCTGGAGGTGGGCTGGTGCAAGGGGAGGGAGGTGATGCTTGGGCAGCTGTCTGCAGAACAGCTTTTTTGTTGAGGGGACACCGGGAAAAGGAGCGAGCTCTGTCCTGAGCACATCGCTGCAGCCTGGTGCTTTGTCCTCCAGAGCCTCTTTGCTCCACGGCATCATGCAGGGACACGATGGCACTTGAGCTTTTATACTCATGGGCACTTCAGCCAGATCTGGAGACATATTGCTCGGGTGTGCTCAGCCCAGAGAAGTTCATGCTCAGTTTAACCAATATGAAGGCAGATTGCTTCTGAAATAGCCCTGCCTGCCTCTTCCTGCAGCCCTGGACACGTGGTATCTCCCTGTCCCAACTTAAGAAGGTGTAAGAGACATTTCTCTTTCAGAAGCCACCTGCCTTTATGTTGGATTAGTTGATGGTAAAATCAACGGTGGTCAGAGGAAGGAGTGACTTCCTCTGTCGCTCTCTGAACGAGCCATTTCTTTTAGTTCTCATTCTCCAGGTCTCCTTCTGAAACCACAGAGATAAAAGCACTTTCCATCAATGTTTTTGCTGCTTCTCTAATGCTCTTAATTGTCTCCCGTGTCTATTTTGGGACACTAACATCTTACAGGCACAGCAGCAGCCTCCAGCAGATGGGGGAGATGCAGATGCACCAGCATTTCAACTAATCAGTTGTTTACCCTGCAATAAATAACACGCAGTTAAACACAAACTGTACCCTGCCCGTTCCAGGACAAACATCCCTGTGAAGATGACGGAGTCAGAGTTCACCCTTTCTGAGCTACAGCAGCACCTCTCCAGTTCAGGAGTTGCTGTGGTGCTGAGTCTGGGTTTGCTCTCTCAGGGTCTTGCAGAGGCTCCAGGTGGGGCTGGGGCTGTGCCTCACTGGCAGAGCATCCCCCAGGAGAGGGGCAAAGCTGGCAGCAGAGCCACAGCTCTGGGCTAGACTCGGGACCAGCTCTGGCCAGGGCTAGGGCAGAGCTCCACACCCAGCCTCCCCAGCATGCCCCCAGTTCTGCCATCCCTGCTCTTGCTTAGCCAGGGTGCCTGTTTGCTTGGCTTGACTGTATCCTCCTCCTTCTCTCCTTGGGTCCATCCTGACTGACAGCTGCCTCTACGCAGACAGACCGACAGATTCCCAAAGCCCTTCTTGATTTCTGGAGCTGTGGTGTGTTCAGAGCTGGGTTGTGAGATTTTCTCATGACATTTTGACCCATCAAGGGAATGCAGTGATAGCAACTTCTGTTTGCATCTGAGACTGACTGCACTGGTTTGGGAGGGAGGGAGGAAGGAAAGGGACAATCTTTTTATCTGGGCTTGTTGTGACAGGACAAGGGGTGGTGGTTTAAACTAAAAGAGGGAGGTTTAGACCAGAGAGAAGGAAGAAATTGCTGGTGCTGAGGGTGGTGAGAGCCTGTCTGGGGTTGCCCAGAGAGGTGGTGGCTGCCCCATCCCTGGCACCATTGCAGGGGAGGTTGCCTGGGGCTCTGAGCACCCTGCTCTAGCTGCAGATGGCCCTGCTCCCTGAAGGGGGGTTGATGACCTTTAATGGTCCCTTCTCACCCAAACCATTCCATGAAGTTTTGAACTTTTTCATTGCCTTTCTCCTGGGAAAAATGCAGGTACTGAACCTGCAGCCCTCAGAGCTGGTTCCTCCCCTCCCTCCAAATTAAACCAGAGCTGAGGTTTGAGTTAAGAGGCTTATGCTCCTCCACTACAGAGGAAGTTGCCCTGATGGGTCAGGTTCACAGCACACTTCTTAGCTTTGGGAGAGCCAGTTTCCCAGCCAAGTTGTTTTGCTGGTACATGTGAGTCTCTAGGGAACCCCCCAGGAAGCCAAAACCTTTGGGTGAAAGACTGGCCTTGTGTGGGGGCTTTGGGCCATGCCCTGCATCCCCCTGCATGTTCCCTGTCACTGGCACTCTGGTGGCTGCTCCTTGCTGCTGTGACCTGGTTTTCTCTTTCTTCTTTGCCCTGTTAGAACACGTCAGAATTGGAGGGAGGTGGAGAGAGCCACCAAAGTAGCATCAACACCCTGCCAGACATCTCCCTGGTAAGACACTGCACTGTGCTGCTGCAGCTCGGGTGGGAACTGGAGGTAAACTGGTTATACTGAGTTTTGTCTCAGCTTCTGTAGCTCTTGGCTACGCCAGCTGCCCGTGGAAGTCGCTGCAGTCACTGAAGCGAATTAATCAGAGTGGTTAGGAAGAAGCAGAACGTCAAGTTCTAGCTGTATGGTTAAGAGGAGCATCTGTTCAAACCAGAGCAAAACTTGGGTAGTTTGTCCTCTAATTGTCCTCATTTGTGAGTCACAGTCTGTGTGCCAGTGAGGTCAGAAAGGCGTTTCTATGAAAACCAGCTCATTTTGCTGGGGGCAGTGTGAGAGGGCAGCTGCGGGTGACTCTGAGCCTGGGGAAGTTCTCACAGCTGAGCGTGGTGTCCTGAAGGCTTCTGTTCTTGGTCTGGCAGGATGATCTCTCCTCCTTCCCAGATGAACCACCCAACTTCAAGCCTCCGCCTCCTCCTTCAGCCCCTCAGATGCTGGACCCCTCTGCTGCCCAGCACAGACACCCAGGGAAAGAGAAGCCCAAACGCCCTTCCTCCGAGTCCTCCCAGTCAGGCCTGTTCTTTGTGGCCCCCCGAAACCCCACACCCCCTCCCAGCCACCCCGAGAAGGACACCATCAGCATGACTTCCACCACTACCACATCCACCGAGGAGTCCGCCCCAAGCGCTATCTATGCCACCATTTCCCCGGCCTTGCACAGCTCCAGGAGGCAAATGGATGCCCAGCTTTCCTTGGTCAGCCAACACCCCATCGGTCCCTTCCCCAGGGTCCAGTCCCCGACGAGGCTGAAGAGCCCATCCCCAGATGGCCCTGCAGCTGCCGGGCTTCAGAGCACCTCCTCCCCGTCCCCTCCGCCTCCCCCACCGCACCCGGCGCCCCCTCCACCAGACAAGGGCAGCCCGCAGGCCATGGCCAACCAGCATTTCATCATGGTGGAGGTGCACCAGCCCAACAGCGAGCCTGACGTCAACGAAGTGAGGCCCTTGCCCCAGGCCAGAGGTGGGTATCACCTTATCAGCCACAGGGGCAAAATACCTCTCTCTGGGGTGTTCTTTGGGAGAGAACTGGGCAAAGGGATAAACCTTGAGGGCAGGAACTGGGGGAGCTGGGAGAACTGCCTCAGGCTACTGGTCTGAATGCAAGGCTTGGTTGTCAGGTTTCCCCCTTCCCCGTGGGAATGACAGTAAGGAGTCAGGGGGGAAAACGTGACTATTTTGGTTCAAACTCCAGGTCAACAGAGTGGGGTAAAAGCCACAGAGCCTGTCTCAGTGCAGCAGTCACAAGGCAGTGGTGGAGACCCCGTGATCCCTGGAGGGGTTTCCAAGCTGTGGTGCTGAGGGCCATGGGTCAGTGTGCCCTGGCAATGCTGGGGGAATGGTTGGACTCCATAATCTTAAAGCTCTCTTCCAACCAAAAGTATTTGCTGCTTCTAACGTGCTGCTGTTCGGTAGCTGTGCGTCACTTGGCTTTTTTCCCCCCCCGAGATGAGTTTTCAACTGCAGAAACCTGCTTGATGGCATCACGGCCAAAACAAAAGTGAAAATCCAGGGAAGGCATAAAGCCCTCCTGGGGCTGATAAAGCATTATCAGCAGCAGTGGTGTTAATCTCAGAGCCAAAGCCCTCAGCCTTGGGTTTTGGCAGTGCTGGAGAACCCGCGGGGCCAGGGCAGGTTCCCAGCTCCCCATCGATATTCCGCACGCTCCTCAAAACCTCCCCGGGCTTCCAGCACAGCTCGGGCTGACCTTTGCTTAAAGACCTGCCTCTGGGAGGCACTTCCATTGCAGCTTCTCTCTTGCGTGGGCTTTGCTGGGTTAGTTTAATAAAATCTGCTGCCAGCGGAGTTTTAAAAGGAAAAACAATAAAATAAAATGAGCGTTTCAGAGATTTTCCCATTAACCACAGAGCTGGGAAAGCTAAAAAAATGATCGTGCCCACGCTGAACTTGGGGGGCAGATTTGTCCTGAGCGGATCCAGGGATAAAGGAGCTGCAGTGGGGGAGGAGGGTGTTGGGCTCCACAGGTCCCTCTGCCCAGGGCTTTGCTCCAGGAGCGGTGGGAAGGGTGGTCCCGGAGCCCTGAGGGTGCCCGGGAGGGGTGGGCTCTGCTTTCGCTGAGACCCGTTGGGGTGGGGGCACCCGCAGCATCCCCCAGCCCCGGGAGCCCCGCGGGTCGTGCCCAGGCTCCGTGGGTCCCGGTGAGAGTGGCGTTGTCGCCCTCGCGTGGCACCGTCCTCCCACTGCAACCAGTCCATTAACTGGAGTGATGGGGGGGTGGTCTCTGACTCTGCACGGAGGCCGGATCCTGTCAGCAGTGTGACCATAACTCCTCCGAGCCACCATTTCCCGAACCTGCAGCCTGACACTTGTTTCCAGAGGCAGAGTCTCCATCTGCACCCACAATCTTCATCCTCGAAGAGGAGCAAGGTCCTACCTGGCAGCTCCTCTCTGCTCAGGTCTGTCCCCATCCCCTCTGAGACCCTGGTGTTGAGCACGGCCTGTCTCAGAGTGGCCTCTGGCAGCATCCCTGAGCTCATCACCCTCATCCTAGCTTAGGATCTGGGTTGAATCCCAGACCTGGGTTTGGGGCTGCTTGTTCCTTGATGCTCCCTGTGCCCCAGATGAGGAGGGGTCTGCTTGGGAACCCCACTCTGAAGTCCAGGTCTAAATCCCAGGGAACCTGCCCAGCCCTGGGATCAAGTGAGATGAAGAGAGATTGAGAATGGAGAGAAGGAAGAAACTTGCGATGCCAAGGGTGTTGAGAGCCTGGCTGGGGGTTGCCCAGAGAGGTGGTGGCTGCCCCATCCCTGGCACCATTGCAGGGGAGGTTGCCCGGGGCTCTGAGCACCCTGCTCTAGGTGCAGATGGCCCTGCTCCCTGCAGGGGGGTTGCACTGGATGAGCTTTACAGGTCTCTTCCAACCCAAAGCATCCTGTGATTCTGTGTCCTTTGGCCCGTGGCCCTGTGGGTGCTCGGCTGGCCGCAGCGCCAGGCTGCCCGACCTCTAACAGCCCTCGTCTCTCCCCAGCCTCCACGCTCTCCCAGCTGTCGGACAGCGGGCAGACCCTCAGCGAGGACAGCGGGGTGGACATCGGGGAGGTCGAGATGAGCGGCAAGGACAAGAGCCGGCAGCCGGTCCCTGGGAAAAGCCGAAGCCTCAAGGAGGCCACGAGAAGCGAGGGGGTGGCAGAAGGGGCCTCCAAGCCGGTGAGGCTGGGTGCCTGGGCGCCTCGGGGTGCCACTGTTTGTGGGAGATGGGCACCCAGGGGTGCCAACGGGCAGTGCTGCTCTTCTGCCTCATCCAGATGACTGCCTGAGGCCGCAGCCCCTCTTCCGTGCCTTGATGTGCCCTTGTTTAATGAGCTGAGTCAGCTCGCTGGTGGGCTGAGCTGTGGGGAAGGGAGCCAGGAGCTGCTGAGGGGGCTGATTCGCTCCATCCTGGGTAAATCTGATCCTTCCCAGCTCCCACAAGCAGCTACCTGGGGCAGGGCAGAGTTCCTGCCCCTGAGGGGACGTCTGCTGGACACAGTGTCCTATGGGTGAAGTCATCTGTCACCTGGAAAGTGGCATCAGGCATCCAAAGTAAATCAGAGAGTTTCTGATGGCGACAAGGATGAGTGGTGTAGGGCAGGGGGTCAGAGAGTTGCTCTGCTCCTCCCCAAGCCCTGACAGATCTGACCAGGGTCGGCATCTTGGGTGCCAGGAGTCAGAGAGCAACTGCAGGCAGCCTGTCCGTCCCTCTCGTGGGGATGAACCTGCCGTGGGGCCCTGGCAGGCAAACAGTGCCGTCTTTCCCCGCAGCCGGGGCTCCTGGAGCCCACGTCGTGTCTGATCCGAGTGTCCAAGAGCGCACCCACCTTGGGGATCGCCATCGAGGGTGGAGCAAACACGCGGCAGCCGCTGCCCCGCATTGTCACCATCCAGGTAGGGCAGGCTGAGAGCGGGAAGGGCTTGGTGCATGTCCCATCCGTCCCGTGGATGATCCCATACTGTAAAGCATGTCCTGGGAGCCAAGGATTTGCTGTAGACATTTCAGAGGAGGTCTGAGCAGCCTGGAAAGCTTGGCTGGTGTCTCCAGATGTCTGGAAACTCCCTTTTTCTGCTCAGATAGAGAATTGAGACGGGGGAACTGAACCCTCGGGAGCTGTCTCCCCTCAGTGCTTCCTCTGGCTGTTTATTTGGGGCAAAAATCAAGTTATTTACAGCAAAAAAAAAGCAGCAGATCTGACTGCTCCTTGGTTATTCTTGGCCATCCCAACTGGCACTGCTCTCCAGGAGCAAGGAGGAGGGAGGGAGGCCAAATTCATCCCCTCTTTGGAAAACACAAAATATCTCCATCATGTTCAAGGGTGAACAATGAGTTGAGTTCAGTGTGAACACGATGGATAGGAAATATTTCCCCAAACCATCCCTGGGGGGGAGGCGTGAGCTGACCACCTCTCTCCTGCAGCGCGGGGGCTCGGCGCACAACTGCGGGAAGCTGAAGGTGGGCCACGTCATTTTGGAGGTGAACGGCACGGGGCTGCAGGGCAAAGAGCATCGGGAAGCCGCCCGTATCATCGCCGAAGCCTTTAAGCTGAAGGAGAAGGACTACATTGATTTCTTGGTCACAGAATTCAACGTCGCCCTTTAGGAACCCAAACGGGGCGGGGGGGGCGTGGAGGGGATTTGGGGAAACTTGGGCTGGGGAGCACCCGAAGGGGGATGAGAAGTAGCGGCGAAGTGTGAAAGCAGCATCCCGCCCCGCAAGAGCCCCCACCCGTTGCGCCAACCCCGCACGTGCAGACACCCTCCAGCTTCTCCCCAGATGTCCCCTCGCCCGCCGCAGACTCTCGCTGCCTGGGTAGGGCAAGCTGAGAACGGGCAGAAATCAGTGCACATCCCACAAAGTCTCCATCCCTGTCCTCTCTGGGGTTTGGGGAGGGGGGGGTTGCCCTTGGGGAACATCCCTCTCGGAGCGGGGCAGGAGGCCAGCAGAGGTCTGGGTGTCCCCGCTGTCACTGGAGTGCCACCTGCAGAACAAGGTGGGGCTGTGGCTCAAGGATGAAGGGGTTTTTGGGTGGTCGCTGCTCTCTCGGGTGCTCAGCCCCTCCCCACCACCACCCCCCCCTAGGTCCCAGGCATGTGGCACAGGCCATGGGTAGGGAATGCAGAGAGCGCAACCGGAGGCCTTGTACATTGCTGGCAACGTCGTCGTATTTATGTATATACAGAGCTTGTGCTTTTAATTTTTCAATAAATTATCAGGTTAGAAAACAGGGGGTTTGGGGCGGGTTGGGGGATTCCTCGAGGGATAGGGATTCCATGGGGGATTCCATGGGGGGATAGGAAGGAAAGGGGCAAGGATGGCTACGGGGCACCTCAGGATGGGCATCACGGCTGGGTACAAGTGCCCCGTCCTCTGCCAGGGCCGATGGAAAGGGGACGGGGATAGGGATGGGGAAGGGGACGGGGACGGGGCAGCCCCCGGTCCTGTTCCGCGCCACCAGGCGGTGCTCCCGCTGCATACATTATGATAATGAGCACTCCTCCCCACCCCGTCTGATTGGCCGCCTGCTGCGGGCTATGCAAAATGCCGCGAGGGAGCGGGCGGGGTTTATGCTAACGAGTTCCCGTGTCCCTGTGCGCCGATTGGCGGGATGCTAACGAGGGGCACTGGCTCCGCCCACTCCCTGCCGCCGCCGCCGCCGCCGGCGGGACGCGCTATTGTCCGGCGGGGCCGGGCCCGGGAGGAGCCGGCGGCGGGGGCTGGGGCCGCCCAGCACTGGACGAGGAGGGGCCGGCCGGGCCCTGGCCGCAGGTGAGCAGCCGCGGGGCAGCTGTTGCATCGCGCGGGGCGGGGGGGGTGCCCCGCCAGCGGTGCCTCCGGGCCAGATGTGGGCCCCCAACCCTCCTCCAGCTGTGCCCCGGGGAGGGGGGGGACACACACACCCCGAGGCTGGAGCAGGGAACGCTGCGTGGTGCGGCTGCTCCCTGCAAGCCGCTTTCTGCAGCTGGAGGGAAGGAGAGGGCGCTGGGGGCACAGCTGGATGCACAGCTGGGGGCCCCACGCGGCTGGCACCCCCCGGGGGAACCGCATCCTGCACCCCCCGGGGGGACCGCATCCGGCACCCCGCACCTCCACCGCGGCACCCTCCCCTCGGCTCTGGCGGGAGCTGGGAGCTGGTCGGGGTCCCTGGGCGGGGGTCCTGCGGCCGAGGAGATGCGGCGGGAGGCTGCGGGAGAGGCCACTCCGCCCCAAGCCACCAGAGCCTTCGTAACCCTGGAGAAACTTGTCGTAACTTTTCTTATTCCGGTGCTTCCTCCCCGCCCGGGGCCGAATCTGTCCCCGGCCGGTGCAGGACCGGAGAGTTCCGGGAGGTTTTGTCCTCAGGCTGCCGGGGCCGGGGCGGCCAAAAACGGCACGAAACCGAGCCCGGGATTGGCGCGGGGATTGCGGGACTTGAGGCCGTGGGGCTGCCTGCGGCTCCTCCGAGGAAGTCGCAAGGGCTGCTTTCAACTCCAGTTCCTTGTTGTTGGGTTTGTTTTTTTTTTTTTTAAAGGGCAGCTGTGAGCTCACTCGGTTCCTTCCAGTCAGGTCGTGGCTGCCGGCCGCGTGTCCGGGGTTTCCCCCCGCTCCTTCGGAACGGTGCAGGCAGGGATGCTCGGAGGGCTGGTCCCTGCCCTGTTTACCCAGCCGAGCCCCAGCCTCTTGCTGGCTGACCCCGGCAGACGCTCCCGGCTGTTCGAGGCCGGCTGCCCTCCCGTGTCCGTCCCCCCCCCACCCCCTCCTGCGCTAATAAAGGATCTCGGTGCCAGCGGCTCTGCCCCGGCGGCGGCAGCTCTCCCCAGCCGGGGATTAAGGCCGCCCTTCCCCCGGCTCACCCCGGCTCCCGCAGGGGCGTTGGGGTTCAGCCCCAGTTGTGTCCCAGGGGAGGGCGGGACCCTGCGTTGGGTTCACGTGGCAGGGAGGAGGTAGGAACCCGGCCGTGGGAGAAGCTCCCCGTCCCACCGTGGGGCTTCGTGGGGGTGCAAGTGATGGAGAGATGCTGTTTCCGCAGGGGTTCGGTACCTCTCCCTGGGGATACGGCACTGGGGGAGAGCTGGGGGGGGGGGGGGGGGACGTGGCCCCTCCAGGCAGAGGAACTGGGAGGACATGGGGGCTTTAAAGTGATGGCGTAGGAACAGGCGTGTGTGCTTTCAGAGGATGAGGAGGGTTTGTCAGGCTCTTCCTCACTAAGCTGTTTTCTCCCTTGTTTTCAAGGGGAATAGCACAAACTAAGAAAGCGGTGTTTCCGCTTCTCTGCCCTCTTTCATGCACATAAAACGGGACTCTGTGGGCTTAAAAAAAAGCATTTATAAACCAGGAATTCCTCCCTCCTGGAGTGCAGGCGCCCCTTGCCAAGTTTCAGCCCGAGGCCGTTCTGGCCTCCTTCAAACCCCCTCCAAAAGAGATGTTTTGGATGGCAGTGCTGACAAAAAAACGAGCTGAGGAGGGGAAGGGGAGAACGGGGAGGCTGCGAGACACCATCCCAGAGAAAAAAATAAATACATCTGTGGTCAGAAGTCCCTGGCTGCTGGCACTGCCTGCTTGCCCTCCCGGGGTGCTGGGGTGTAGATCCATGGGGGGATGTGGGTGCCTGGCATCTCTGGAGCTGATGGTTTAGGAAATGAAAATATCCATGCTTTGCCCGGGATGGGGGTTAAAGCCCACGGGACGCCGGCTATTTTATTTTGGGGTACAGGGAGAATTATTCCTCATCACAAAGAAAATTCCCCTATTCCTCACTTGGGACGGGGGTTAAACCCCCACCCCCACCCAACTTGCCCTTCCCAGGGCTCGACAAGGCAGCGAAGGCAAAGTGACAGCAGCCCTGTCGCGTGTCTGTGTGTGTGTCCCCCCTCCTCTCCGTGTCACCAAGCGAGGCCTGGAGCCAGGGATGCCACGTCTCCTCCGCTGTCACCCCTGATAAACCCAGGAGCGGCGATGGGGACGCGGCGCTGCTTCGGGTCGGCTTCGACTGCCCTGCTGCTGCTGCTGCTCCTCTGCATCACAC
Organism: Todiramphus chloris collaris; assembly: GCA_025345505.1. NCBI lineage: Eukaryota > Metazoa > Chordata > Aves > Coraciiformes > Alcedinidae > Todiramphus > Todiramphus chloris. The sequence continues at coordinate 9,661,372 of JANVCC010000185.1, forward strand.
GTGCAATGAGTTGGGCAGCCTCAGCCTGTCCCGTGGAGTGGAGGGGTTGCAGGGTGGGGAGCAGGAGGAGGATGGGGTCACTGCGGTGTAGGCTGAAGCTGTCCATGGAGGGCAGGAGAGGGGCTGAGGGTCTTGGGCATAGCAAGGAGTACAAGACGTCAAGCTGAGGTTTTTAAATTCCCTTTTAGCTCTTTCTCCGATTACCCTGTTGCAAAAAATCCCAGCTTTCAACAAGCAAGCTTGGAAAAAAAAAAAAAGAAAATTATATATTTATATACTCGTACACACTTGGCATTGTTTGCATTTGCTTTGTGGTTCCCCAGTATGTAGCCACATCATTTTTCAGGCTCTTCTGTGCAACCATAATGGCGAGAAACTCACTTAAAGGGGAAAAAGAAATCTCGGATTTTTCTCTCTTCCCACCATCACCGTTGGCGGGGGGACTTTCTGGGAAAATGGTAAATGTGGCTGGATTTGCAAAGGGGATCCTGCAGACCATGGCTGCTGTGGGCAGTGCAGCTGGTGAGGCTGCTGCTCAGAAGTGGGGTGATGGCTGATGGCAGGGGTTGGGCATGATCCAGGCACCGGGCTGCCAAAGCCCAGTAGGAAATGTTTTAACCCTCTTCGCCCCGTGACAGCAGGACCCAAAGGTTCCTTTCACACACCACTCACCCACTGAGCCCCCCCCCAGGCCTGGTGTTTGGGGCTCCCCATGTCTCAGGAATGCTGTGGAGCAGCTCGAGGTGGGTCTGGGGGCACTTTGATGTGCTGCTTCTCCAGGCCAGGGTGTGGGCGAGGGCTTGGAACTGGAAATATCCCACCTCAGCTAGGGGCTAAAGCTAAGAACCACTCTTTAGCTGCACTGAGAAGCCACAGAGCATCCCATGGACAACCCCATCCTCCCTGGTGGCAGCACCTTAGGGTCAGGAGAAGCTGTGGAGCATCTCCAGGTGCAGCAAGTGGAGTTGCCTGGCCAGTGTACAGGGAAACAAAACCGTAAAGGGATGCTTAGTTTGCTCCCTGCCTGAAAAGCCCCGAGGATGCAGTCAGGGCTGGGAACACGCTGCTGATGGCACAAGGGTGATGTCTGAGGACCTTGATGTCAGGTGGCACTGGAAAATAACCCCCCAAACCCCACCTAAAAGCAGGATTGAAGCCGGAGGATTTGCAGATCTGGGGCCCTGGGGTAGGTTAGGGGAATTTTTTGCTCATCTCCACCCTCCCCGTGCCAGCAGCACCCCTGAATCCCCGCCGCACCCTCCAGCTAAACGCGGCTGCCCGGGGAACCGTGCCATGGTTTCGTTAACAGCCAGGAGCTTGTGCAACTCTCCTCCGCGTGCTGCTAATTACACATTAACGAGCTGGATTAATTTGCCCGCCTGCAAATGTGCTAGGACTCGCTGGGGTGCCTGGCTACAGCCGTGGTGTTCCCGGGGTTCTGAGAAGCATCTTGGGGCAGGGGTCAGGTGGACCCCTCCCTTGGAAATCTGGGATTTGGGCAAAGCTGGATTCCCAAAGAAGGATCTACCTGGGTAAATTTTGGGGGCACAGGGATGAATTTCGAGGCTGTTTGGACTCCTGGAAGACCCTCCTCCTGCTGTCTTTTGGAGGCTACAGCTGCTGCTGGTCCCAAGGATTCCCCCTCCCATTTTGCTTCAGCGTTTTGCTCCAAATTGGGTTAAAAAATAGAAGGTTTTGATGAAAAGCAGGGCAGGAGGAGGGTTCACCCTCCCACACCCCCTGCGGCGCAGGGCCTGATGGGGTTAAAAATTTTGTGGCTTCATGCAAACTTGCAGGAAGCACCCGAGACAGCATCGGTTCCTGCTTCTGCAGAAACCTTGGCTGCCCTGCAAGGAGGGTTTTGGGGTGCTCACAGAGATGCTGCTTTGGGGACTCCCAGTGAAGTCACGGTGACAGGGATGCCCCAGGGATGCTGGTACGGGGTGAGTGTGCTCCACACGGGGCCAGTTGCTCCTTTGTGCTCCTGCGTTGGGTTGGGGATGCTGTGGGGTGGCCACCAGTAACGGCTGGGTGCTGGGGACCAGCCACTGGCACGTGGCGCAGGGCCCTTCAGCACCCCGTGGCCAACATAGAGTTGTGAGGGGCTCTGGTTGAGCCGAGGGGATGTTGCTGGGGAAACCCTGAGGCTTTTCTTGCTACGTGCCCTGCTGTTGGATTTTTGGCATCCAGGGTCTCTCTCGATGCTGCTGCAGCTCTGGGGACCCTGGTACGTTGATGAGCAGGGCGAGGGTGAGCTCTTGTTTCTAGAGCTGTGGAGTGAGTGTTCCAGGCCTCTGCTGTGATCCCTTTTGGTCAGCCCCCTGGAGAGGTCTTGGGGTGCTCCTGTTTCCCTCCCCAGCACTGTCTGGAGCAGCTGATGGTCCCCAGCTTATGGTGCCCGGCTGGGGTGACATCTGGAGGGTGCCAGAGTGGTCTGGCTGCCCCCCTGTGCCTGCCCCAGGCAGGGGAAAGCATTTTGCGGTGGCCTTGGTGGGGAGACAGCCTTTTAGGGTGGTCCTGGGGGGCTCCTTGCCCACGGGGACCTCTGGGAGCCATCACAACTGTGGGAGATGCAGCAGCTTCATCTTCACGGATGCAGGGTGTCGGACTGTCCCCAGGGTGTCGGACTGTCCCCAGGGCGTCACCCCCATCGTGGGGGTTTGCTCCCGTCCCTGGGGGACAGCTGAGAACAGAGCCCCCCGTGTCCCGCTGAGCATCCCCCCCTCTTGCTCGGCCCCTGCCAGGACGCGGCGGCGATGCCGTGACCTACATTGAGGGCGAGGAGGTCCCCATCCTGCCACTGCCACCGGGCCATGAAGCGGCACAAGTGACGGGGACGCGGTGCCCGCGGGCCATGGCCAGCCCGGCACCATGGCTGCGCTGGACACAAACAGAGCTGACGCGCTGGCAGGGAGAGCAGCAGCAGCAGGAGGAGGAGGAGGAGGAGGAAGAAGACGATTTTGAAAGGCGTATGGACAAGGATGGGGTCATCGGCCTAGGGGAGGATGCTGGGAGCCCCCCGTGGGGTGAGTCGTTCCTGCCCTCATGCCCAAAGACCCTCCTGGGTGGGGTGCCAGGAGCTGCTGAGCCGAGGGGGGCTGCGGGGGGAACTGCCTGTCTGGCAGCAGCCCCTGTCACATGGGTGTTTTGCAGGCGACGGTGAGGACCTGGAAGAGGGGTCCCCAGTGACAGAGGGTCTCTGGCACCCACGGCAGGACCTGGAGGAGGAGGAGGAGGAGGAGGACGACCGGGGCAGCTCTGAGAGGGACGAGGGGCCCTGGGGGGCAGAGAGTGACGGGGACCCCTACCCCGAGCTCTCCTACGAGGGCCAGTGGGGCTCGGGGTCCAGCGGCAGCCCTGAGGCGTTGCGGGACGGCCGGGCTCTCTGCCAGCCCCGTGGCTGCAGCACGGACAGTGGTGATGCCTCAGGGCTGTTGGACACCAGCCCTGGCCCTGCCACCCCGTCCCACCAGCACCGGGGCTGGGACATGGCTGGGGATGGCAGTGGGGGGCACAGGCAGGGCTGGACCCCAAGCCAGAGTCTCCTGCGCCTCTCCACTGATGACCTCCACGATCCCACCAGTATGGAGCCCATCCGCAAGCCCCAGCCAGCTGGGACAGAGCTGCCGGCCTCTAGCACCACTGGCTTGGCACCCACTGGGGAGTCCCAGGGTGCCAGGACCCCCCCTGCACCCCAGCTGCACAACAGATCCCGGGTGCCCAAGGAAGCGGTGCCCACAGTGCTGCCCCACAAGCCCATCCGACCCTTGCGGTCCCTGAGCCCCCGGCAACGGCACTCGGGTGGCAGGGAGGCGAGGGGTCCCTTGGGAGCTGGCACCAGCACGGCCGATGGCACCCAGTATGGCCGAGGGCAGCTCAACCACCCCCTGCCCGACCTCTCCAAGGTGGAGGCCCGGGTGAAGTTCAACCAGAGCTACCGGCCGCCGCGGGGCCGACCCCTGCCCGCCTGCCCTGGGACCCCAGCCGGCCCCGTCGCCTTCAAGTCCCCGGCCGAAATCGTCCGGGAGGTGCTGCTGAGCAGCAGGGAGGGGGTCTCCCCACGGCCCCCCACCACCGCCGCGCTCCCCCAGGAGTTCAGGTCTCCCAGACAAGCCACAGCCCTGGTGCAGCAGCTCCAGGTAACGCCCAGCTCCAGCAGCTCGGCCAGAGAGGCCTTACTGGGAAGGGTCTTCGGGGGGGGGGGAGCGAGGGGTGGAGGGGAAATGGAGATGTCACCAGCCCGGTGAGCTGACCCTCTGTCCCCAGTGCGGGGTTTGATGCTGGTCACTTTTTCCCAGTCAGGGAGGGGCTGGTGAGGAGGGAAGGACAAGGCGGGGATGTGGGGCCGGAGGCAGAGATGCTCACGTTTCCCCCAGCCTGCTTGTTCACTGCCCCCCCTGCCCAGTGCTCAGCACCCCCAGGGTGCTTGCCCCTGTCAGGAGAGGGTGGCTGTCCCCTGGCACGCAGAGAATCAGGGGTCACATCCGCACCGGATCGGCCGGGTGCTTTGGTGGGGGGTGGAGGGGGGGTTGTTCTTCACCCCAGGGTACCCCTCACCCATAGGAGTCCCCGTCATCCCCCCAGCCCCTGTCCCCACGCCGGGTGCTGCCACCTCACTGCGTGTGCCCTCCCCGCAGGACGACTACCACAAGCTGCTGACCAAGTACGCCGAGGCCGAGAACACCATCGACCAGCTGCGCCTGGGTGCCCGGGTGGGTGCCCGGGTGGGTGCCCGCAGCTGGGGGAGGGGGGGCTCCCCGCTCTGCTCCCCGCCTCTGGGGTTATCTGGGGTCTCTTCCTCCCAAGGCCAACCCCGCTCTTCCTCCTCCTGGGGAGCTGTGGTTGAGCAAACCCAGCTGAGGCAGGGGGAGTCGTGACCGCTGCAGAGCCCACAGCAAAACCAGGGGCCACTGCCCACCCCCCACTTCCTGAGGGGCTCCACACCAGGCTGAGCCAAAACAGCCCCGAAATGGCGGGGGTGGCTGCCGGGCACGTCACCCAGGGGGCAGGAGAGCGGGCGGAAGCGCGTCCCTGTGTCACCTTCCTGCCCTGTACCTCTGCGCGGGTGGGGAAACTGAGGCAAGGCTGGTGTCTGGCTGCGCCCTACCCCCCAGGCGGCACCCCCACCTTCGTCCCCACCCCCCTGCTGCCCTTATGGGGATGGGTGTTCCAGGGTGCCCGAGGGGCACGGCTGGGTGGGCAGTGCCAGGGTTGGGGTGCAGGGTGGGTGCCCGAATCCCCTCTTCCTCCTTCCCCCCCCCAGGTGAGCCTGTACGCCGACCCACCACAGCCCAGCCGCAGCCTCGCCGTGGGCACCGTGGGCACCAGCTGCCCAGTGCTGGCCCTCAGCATCCCACGGGCCAGCGCAGCGGCTTTCAGCCTGGCCCCGGGCACGGCCTCGCCAGCATCGCCAGCCTCGCTGGGTGGAGGTGGGTTGAACTGCGTTTTCCCACCCAGCTCATCGCCCTCCTGCACTGGTTTCTGGGGGTTGTTCAGCTAAGAGCCCATAGCCACCTTCCCCAGGGTGGGGGGCACCGCTGCTGCGGGGCTGGGGGGTTCCCAGCATCATCACTTTGTCCTTGTGTTTTGGGCTCGCTGGTTTGAGAGAGACGGGGGACTGCTGGAGAGAGGCCAGTGGAGGCTGGGAAGATGCTGAGGGGCTGGAGCATCTCTGTGCCAGGACAGGCTGAGACCCTGGGGCTGTTCAGCTGGAGAAGAGCAGCCTGAGAGGGGAGCTGAGCAATGCTGAGCAAGAGCTGAAGGGCCCCGGGGGGCAAGAGGATGGGGACAGGCTCTGCTCAGTGGTGCCCAGAGACAGGACAAGGGGCACTGGGCACCAACTGGAACCCAGGAGGTTCCATCTGAACAGGAGGAGAAAGTTCCTTGGTGTGAGGGTGTGGGAGCCTGTGCCAGGCTGCCCAGAGAGGCTGTGGAGTCTCCTTGTCTGGAGAGATTCCCACCCCGGCTGCACCCTGCGCTGCTGGGCCCCTGCTCTGGGTGCCCCTGCTGGATGGAGCAGGGGGTGGCACCAGATCAGCTCCAGAGCTCCCTTCCAACCCCCACCATGCTGCGATTCTGTGTTTCTTGCAGCTCCAGCACCGGGACCATCAAACGGGGGTGGATCACCCCAACCTGCTCCCCCCCC
>JANVCC010000185.1:9667916-9694779 GCA_025345505.1 Todiramphus chloris collaris
GGGGTCATGCGTCCCCACCCCCCTTTTGCTGTGCCCTGTAGAGCCCCATGCTGGGGGAGGGTCCCCGGGGAGCAGTGGGGGACAGCAAGGCCAAGATGGGGAGATTGCCCCGGCCCCTCTGGCAGAAGCAGCTGCGAGTGGAAGAGGATTTCAGTGACCTGCTGCAGCAGTGAGTGCCCTCGCAGTGGAGACTGGGGCGGGATGAGGGCAGGGAGCGGCTCCCCAAAACCACCAACTCCTGGATTCTCCTGTCTCTGGATTCCCCCCCCCCCCCCCCCCCCAGGTACAAGCACCTCAAGTCCTTGCCAGAGTCGCTGAGCCTGGAGCGGCTGAGCCTGGCAGAGAGCGGATCTCAAGAGGAGGTGGATGGACCCGCAGGAGGGGACAGTGGCCCCAGCCAGGTCCCCTGCAGGACACGGTCACTAGAAGAAGGGGCCAACCTCGAGACCTCCCCTTTGTAAGTATTGTTGGAAGGACAAGTTCCCCAGGCAGGGAAAGTGGGAGGTTTTACATCACTGACATTGATAGGCTTCAGAGTTAACGGCCTCCAGGGGAGAACTGGCTGCACCAGGGCATTTCCCCATGTTTGAAGTTGCTCTGCCCATTGCTCATGATCCACCCTCTCCCCACAGGCACACCCCAGAGAGGAGACCTGTGCCACTGACCCCTGAGGAGACCCTGTGGCCAGGGGGGCCACGGGGCCACCTGTCCCCTGCCACCATTGAGGAGTCACCGGCCACAGCCAAGGCCCCCCTGGTGCTCCCTGGCCCCCCGCAGGTGCCCCGGTCCTGCCACAGCAGTGGGCTGGGCAGCACTGCCCTCCAGCACCCGCAGCCCAAGGTGAGTCCCCTGGGAACACAGGTCCCCATCTGCCAGCAGCCCCAGCATCCTGCTGGCGCGTCCTGGGCGTGCTCAGCACCAATCCTGCTCTCCCTGCGGCACCTGCAGGAGCAGCGAATTGTGTCACCGGAGACAGACAGCGGCTTCGTGGGCTCCGAGGCCAGCAGAGTGTCCCCCCCCGTGCACACCCCCGAGCACCATCCCCCTGGCACCGGGTACGGCTCAGGGGACACGGGCTGGCAGCTCTGTCCGGGGGGATTTGGGACACTGAAGGGGAGCTGGAATGCGGGGGAGAGGTGGTGAGGGTGTGGGGAGCAGGGAGAGGGGTGCTGGGTGGGGGTTGGAGATGTGCAGGGGGGCCTATGGCCGGAGGACAATCCGTGAGGGCTGCTCACATGACCCATCCCATCTCCAGGACCCCCAGCTCACTGGGACCCTCCATCCCCATCCCCGGGACCCTTCATCCTCTGCAGAAGAGAGAGGTGACCCCGCTCCCCTCCGAGTCACCGCTGATGGGCATCTCCCCAGCGGGCGGGCAGGGTGGCACAGCGGGGTCCCGCCTGCACCCCAGCACCACGTGGCAGGGCCGCTCCCCCCCCACGCTGGGCAGAGAGCGTGGGCAGCGAGGTGGCACCCGACGGCGACAGCAGTGAGTAGGCAGCGTTGCGGGGGGGGACGTGTCCCCAGAGAGGGACATTTGGGGGGTGGGATTCGGGGGGGGGGGGGGCCTGGCTCTGCGGGTGGAAGGGGCTCTGGTTTATGGTGCTTCCCCAGCTCCCTTGGGGTGCTAATCTGGGGGTATCTCCTTGCTGCTGACTCTGTTCTGCCAGGTGTCTTCTGGGGAGGGGGACATGACACCCCCCCATCCCACCCCCCCAGCGTTGGCTCACTGTGCCCCCCGCCAGCTCACACAGACTCAGAGGTGGAAGGCAGGAGCTGTGCCAGCGCTGGCAGCCACCCCCGGGCCACGGCCAGGGTGCTGGGCAGCCCCCCGTCATCCCCCGGAACGCCGTCCCCCACCCTGCTGCCCCCCGACCCTCCGTCCCTCGCGCCAGCTCACCGTGACCTGCTGGACTCCCGCCTGGAGCGCCAGTGAGTGGCTGCAGAGCCCCCCGACCGGGCTGCACCCCCTGGGTCACACGGGGGCATCCCCTCGGGCAAAGTCCCCGGAGGCACCAGCACCTTCCGAGGGGTTTTCCCTTCTGGGAGAGCCAGGACCCAGCTGAGACCGGACCCCAGCACGGAGAAGCCCCAGGCTTGGTCCTGGGGAGCATCACAGCATGGTGCTGGTGGGGACGGGGGCAGGCGCGGGGTCCGGGGAGGTCAGGGCAGCTCCCTACCCCTTCCCAGTGCACGCAGCAGCCGCCAGCACTGGTGGCATCCTTGCTGGTTGCTGGTGTTCCTCACCGTGGCATCTGTCCCGGGGCAGCCAGGCCATCCGGGCGCTGCGGGACGAGGTGTGGAGGCTGCGGCGGAGGTTGGAGGAGACCCTGCGCCGCTCCCGCAGCTATCCCGAGGGAAGAGCCACCCCACGTGCCACCCTGGCCAGGAGGCAGCCGGGCACCCGCAGGTCATCGTCCCCCAAGGACACGGCACCCGCGGGGTAGGTGGCAGGAGGGACATGGGGAGGCACCTGAACCTGGCTGCGGTGGTGGGTCAGGGGGATGCTAAGGGGACACTGAGGGGTCTGGGGGGTGACAGCAGCTCTGTCCCCTCCGCAGGGACCCGAGCCCCCCGCTGCGGGGCAGGGTGGCACCCGGGGTCGCACTCTCAAGGAAGGGGAGGTCGTCATCGCTGCCACGGGACAGACCTGAGCTGGACACCAGTAAGTGTCACCCGCTGGGGTGGGGACGGAGGGGACAGCAGGGACGTGGTGCCCTCTACGTGCCACCTCCCCTGCCCCACTGGAGTGGGGGGCTGGGGGTGCTGCCGGACCACAGGGACCAGACAGTCCCTGGTGGCCCCGGTGGCCTCACGGGGCCCAGCAGTGCTCAGCCCAGATCCTGCAGGTCCCAGTGGGTCCCACCCCACTTCCCAGTCCTCCGCTGCAGCCTCCGAGCCAGACCCCTCACCCACGGGGCCCCGGGCCACCCCGTCCCCCGGGAGGAGCCCTGGCAGCCCCCGCGGGGCAGTGACGTTTCGGGGACAGTACACAGGTGGGTGCCAGCCTGTTCGTGCCAGGGGCTGAGGGTGGCACTCCCCACCTTGGTGTCCCCAGCCACGCTCATGCTGGGTTTCGGCAGGGACACGGTACCAGGCGGGGGTGCCACAAGCTGCCTCGGCACCCCGAGAAGAGCCAGGCAGCCCGGGGTGCCCCCAGTGCCACGGGAGCCGGGCACCATCAGGTGAGTGGCCCCAGGAGCAGCCCCCAGCCCCTCCCGTCCTTCCCTCTCGCCCACTAATGAAGCTGCCGATGGCTTGAATTCATTAACTTGGTAGCTGGCTTCTGGGTGGGCAACGCCACGAGGCATCCCCGGCACAGCACCCCGAGGAGGACGCGCTGCCCCACGTGCCGGGCACCCCTGGGTCCCCCTGTACCCGGCGGCAGGGATGGAGCCATGCACGGTGGGTGACGGGGGTGGCGTGTGGGTGGCACAGCTCGTCCCTGCGTGGGGGTTGTGGGGACAGGGAACAACCCTCTGTCCCCTGGCACGCTGCTTGGGGACAGAAGTGCCAGCCAGCAGTGCCTCTGCCGCAGGGGATGGGGGTTCCCATCCAGCAGTGGCAGCTTAGAGTGGCATTGGGAGACTCACCCAGGGCTGCCACTCTCTGCAACCCACCCTGGGGACATCTAACACCCCCGGGGACATCAAACCACCTTCCTCCCTGCAGCAGGTCCTGGCCCTGGTGGTACCTCCCCTCCTGGTCCCCGAGATGAGAAGCTGGAGCAGCCTGGACTCTGGTATTGGGTGGCCAGCCCTGGTGCCACCGCTGCCATCGGCTGCCTCGCACCCGTCCCCCTTGTGCCTTACACGCCCTCCATGCTGTAAGGATCCTCTGGGGCTGGCGGGGGTCGGGGGGGAGGGTCAGCATCTCTCCAGGGGAGGAGGGGGACCCCAGGAGGTGATGTGCCCACCCCAGGGACCTGCTGGTTTGCCCACGGAGCCCAGATGCTTGGGTGGCAGCCAGATGGGAGGGGGGGGGTCACACAGCCCCCAGCTCCTTTTGGGGTGGATCTGTAGGGGGGGTGAGCGTAGGGAGATGGATGCTGGGGGTTGGAGGTGGGGGGAGATGGGGAGAGGGATGAAAACCAAGGCAGAGCAGAGGCACAGAGCCCTGGGGGGGCACAGAGCCCTGGGGGGGGGGCACAGCCCATGGAGCAAATCAAGCCCATGTCCCCTTCTTCCTCCCAGCTACTGCTCCCCAGCAGTACCTACCTCAGCCCCAGCCATGGCCGGGGTCCCCCCGCGACGCCCCGCGGGGCACCGGCGGGCAGAGCGTGCCCCCCGGCCCCGTGCCGCTGCCCACCACCGCTGCTTGAGCCTGGACCTGGAGGAGCTGAACCAGTCGCTGAGCAGGGCCATGGAGGCTGCCCAGAGCATGAGGTTCACCACCACCCGCATCAGCCGGGCGCTGGCCACCGAGCTGAGCCGAGCGCAGGACCTGCGGAGCTCCTGCCTCTTCTGAGGGGCCAGCGGCCCCTGCCCAGCCCTCCCTGCCCTCGCAGGGGGCAGGAGGAGGAGGATGGACCCTCCCCACCCCCATCAGTGTCCCCACGCTGGATGCTCCCTCCCAGATCTGAGGGCACTGGGGCTGGAGGCATCTCCAGGGCATCCCGCACCGCCTCCCATCCCCGTCCCGCTGGCCCTAGACCTGCATCCGTCCATTTTCAGCACCACCCAAGCTGCGGGAAGGGGACAGGACGTGGGCAGGGGTCTCCTGAGCCCAGGACCACCCTGGGGTGCGAGCACAGCCCTGGGCACCGTGCAGGGTGCACAGCAGGGTGACCCCGTGGCCAGCCCCAGCTAAGCACTTGCGGGACCGCTCTGACTTTGTGTAGGTCCTACTGCAACACGAGCTGACCTTTGGCAGCTGCGTTTACCTCCGTGCCTCCCTGGGCAGAAATACCTGCAGTGCCCACTTTGATCCCTTTCCCAGCCCTTGGGCATCACCCGGGGGCTCAGCACCCTGGGGTGGGCCCCTGGGACCCCCTCTGCCCTCTGCTCTGCCCAGGCTGGAACCCAGCCTGGGAAAACTCTTTTTTTTGGTGTGTTTTTTTATGTGAGTTTTTTTTACTCTGAGGTAGCCAGTAAGCAACTACAGCACTCTTTTAGGGTTGTGATGGTATATAAACTGTGGGTATGTATCTATATAGAGATATATATGTATATATAGATACGTGTATATATCTATTTATATCCCTATATAGATACATATATATATATATATTTGTGTTCTGGTTTTAATTTCCAGCATAATCCTTTAGGGCATTTATGGGGGTTTTTTTGTCTGGCCGTCTTTGGATGTGGCCAAGCAGAGGGGGAAAAAAAAAAAAAAAAGGGAAAAAAAAAAAGGATTTGGGATTTTCCTTTCCCAAGGCTGAGCAAGGACAAGTTGCCCCGTGAGCTGGAGGTGGCAGGGGCAGGATGCGACCCCTGAGGGGTCCACAGAGCCCCTGCACCTCCAGGCTGGTTTGGTGGTGCCTGGGATTTGGAGCCACAGCCGTGGTGGGAGCAGCCCTGGGAGAGGGCTCAGCGCCTTGGAGCTGGGGGCTTTGCACCCCCCAAACTCATCGGGGTCTCTTCAGCACCCGTGTGGAACCTGCACCCCACGTCCCCAGGCTGGGGGTGGCCAAACCCCCCCCCAGCTCCATCCCCAGGGGTGCCAGGCGGTGTTTGCGTGCAGGACCCGCCTGAAGTGCCCCTGGCACGAGGGATTTACGCTGCATTTTTTTATTGTACGGAGCCCCACTCTGCTGGGGGCATGAGACAGCAAGGGGCTGGCAACCGGGTGCTCCCCACTGCCCTTTGCAGGAAGGGGGTGCCCTGGGGGCACAGGGGGGGATTTTAAAGAGGATTTGTGTGTCCCTTGTTGCCTCGGCTCCTACCTCTGCCTTTCCCCCACCCCTCTCCTATTTTGTACGGACCAGCAGAGCCCTCCCCACGGGATTTTTGTACTGAGGATTGCCTATTTTTGAAGGAAATAAAACTCACTGGGTCAGCTGGTGGGGGTTTCGTTCGGCGGGTGAGTTTTGGGCATCACCCTAGGGGAGGGATGTGGGGTTGGGGAGGGATGGGGGGTTGGGGAGGGATGTGGGGTTGGGGGGAATTTCCCCAGTAGCAGCACGGCACAGCCCCAGTTGCATTAGGGATGGAGATCGCTTTTATTGAGTCACTCGAGTGCTTTAGTACAGAAGAACAGATATACAGAGATGATACATGTTTGTGCTTCAACACTTTCAAACATTTAGATTCCAGTAATTTCAAGGTAAACAAGTTCCAAGACAGACTAGATTATTAACTCTTTTTTTTTCTTTTTTTTGCTGTTTTTTTTCCTTTTTTTGAAAGTTTTCCTTTTTGATAAATTATTATTTTTTTTATATAAATAACTGTAACAGAAAACAAAACAAGCAAACCCAAAAAAAAAATACCCAAAACAAACCAACCAAACCAAACCGACCCCGAAAACAGAACCAAAAAAAAAATAACAATAATATTCAACATACAGGATCCTGAAGCATTTGCATTGCTAAACCAAGAAGGAACTCGGAACGGGGCGGGAGGACCAAGGAGGAACCGACAAATATCAGTGCAATGATACAGCCTTTGCCCTAAAAATATATATTTAACTTTATGGGCAAGGAAAAGGGGAGGGAAAAGTGGGGAGGATGGGGGTCTAACCACCAATGAGGCAAGAAAGATTTGAGGGAGGGGGGGAAAAGAACAAAATGATGGACCCCAAAATATTGCAGTGCACCTAAAGGCGGGATGGGGGGGGGGGGGAAGGGGGGGGCAATCCTGGGGTGAGAAAGAAAACCCCAACGAAAATGGGAGGTTGGGTTCAAGCACTATACACCAAGCTTGTCAGAACGGCACGAGACACAGTCATTCATATACACAGAGTCTGGAAAGGGCAGGGGCGGGTCTGGAGGGGGGTTTTTTTTGGAAGGGGGGGGTCTCGGGGTGACAACACGCTCAGAAACGCTTCACCACGGGACGACACGAGCGGAGCCGGGCGCGGGGTGGGGGGGAGATAGAGACATATATATATATAACTTAAAGTTTTATTTTATATATATATCTGCATGTTAAGGAACACCCAGAGAAAGGGGGAGGGGTGGCTGGGGGGGGGCCGGGCTGCAGTGCAAGCAAACGGGCCCCACCTCCAGCTCTGTGACCAGTTTTTGGTCCCTTCTCACATGGGAACTGCCTCAGCGCGGAGGATCCCGGGTGCACATCCCCCCCACCCCGGCCCGTGCCAGATGTTGCCGTGCACATCTGGCAGGGAGCACCCACCACCCTGAAATGCCGAGGGACAGCAGAGGCCGGTCGATGACCCCCCCTTCCCCCCATACACCACCTGAGCAGGGATGGGGGGGTGTCCATCTGTCTGTCCATCCATCCGGCCACACAGGACCCCAGCGAGGAGCCAAACTTGGGAAAAAAGGGTTTTTTTTTTTTTTTTTTTTTTTCTTTTTTTTTGGCTGTTTTCCCTTCCCTGTGGATAAAATGAGCTGGGGAAGATGGTGGGAGGGAAGGGAAATAGGGGGGGGGGTGGTCAACACAAGAACAAGAGAAAGCTGGGCCGGGGGTGGGTGGGTGCAGGATCGCACCCCGACCGGGTGCCCGGCGGGGAAGTGGGCATCGAGTCGGTGGCGCCGTTTCCTCTTAACTGCTGCTCTCCTCCTCTGTTTTATTGAGTTTCTTCAGCGTGTCCAGCAGCTTCTGTGGGGTGAGGATGTGCGTGGACCCTGCGGGGAGCAAAGAAAAGGGGAGGAGGGGGGGGAGGGGGTACATCAGTGATGGGTTCAGGACCCCCTCCCCTCACGGTGCCCTGGCTGCCGGCCCCGCTGTCCCCGGTCCCCCCCGGCGAGGCCGCAGCCACTGGAAATGCTTGCGAGAAAATGGGACAGCTATGGGGAGGGGAGGTGTGGAAAGGAGAAATGAAGGAGCCACATGGAGCTGGGTGGGGTGAGGGGGAGCTGGGAAGGGCCCGTGCAGCGGGATCATGGACGGTGGGGTCACTCCTGGACGTCTCTGGAGATGCAGGAGGCACTGGGCAGGATGGGCATGGAGGGACCGTTGGAGGTCCCCAGGTTCTTCTGCCTGCGTGGAGCATCCCTGGGTCAAAGGGGCAGGTGGGAGGGAAAGGGTGGGAGGGGAGGAGGAAAAGGGCTCTGGATGTCTGCTGCCCTTTCCTTTGTGGTTCCCCAGCACGGTGGCACGGGCAGGTCCCAGCCCCTGCCCACCACGCTGCTGTGCCACCCCCACAGCCTCCCCGGCTCTGTGGGGACCACCACACGGCAGTGGTGGCTCGGGGCAGGGGGGGGATGCCATGAAAGGTCTCACCAGCAAAACCACCAGCAAGCTAAAGCCTGGCACGAGGTTCAGGGTTCTGCAACGTCACGGGGCTCCTGCCCAGCCAAGGGCACCCGACTGCCACAAGAGCAAACTGGAGCTGTGCCAGCGCCTCGGGATGCCAGCCCCATCAGCACCTGGGGCTGGGGGGGCACGGCAGCACCCAGCCTGGGGGGGCACGGCAGCACCCAGCCTGAGCCATGGGGCACGAGAGGGGCTGGAGCCAGGACAAGGGCTGGCATCACCCCACGTGCCCCTGGGCACTGCACCCTCTCCAGCTGTCCTGGGGTTCTCCAGCCCCCTGCCCTGGGCAGGCAGGACCCCGACCCGCTGCCCCCAGCCCCTCTGAGGGGGAACTCGATGGCATGAAGGAGCCGGCCGGGTCTGGCCGAGAGGCATGGCAGAGGGATGATGGAAGCGGCGCTGGATGCTCTTCCACCTGGAAGGAGGAACCGCAAGCATTTTCTGGTCGGAGAACCCAACAGAAACGAACCCCAAAATAATAATTAAAGAAAGGAGGAAGACTCAAAGAAAACCCTTCGGGGAGGAAGAGTTTCTTTTTCATTAGTCAGCTGCCTTTACTTGGTTTCTTTGGCTCACTCCATTGCTGGAGCCTGATCCTCAAATGATACCCTAGTAGAGTCCCTGAAGTCGGGGTGCCTCAGGTCCATGAGAAATTTGGTGGGAGTGAGAATGTGAGTAGAACCTGCGGGAGAACAGAGCGGGGCTGACGGCTGCGCCGAGACCCGCCCCCCCCCCCCCAACCCCCCTCATTTTCGGGGGTGCGGAAGGACGCGGTTGGCACCCGGAGCATCACAGGCACATGCAGGGGGATGGTCCCCAGAGAGATGCTGGATGAGATGGGCAAGAGGTGGGATGGAACTGGGTGTCAGCGGTGGTGGTGGGTTGACAACAACCGGGAGGTGATGGAGCCCTCCAGGGCAGTACGAGGAGCAGATGATGCCAGCAAGAGGTTCTACTGGGCAAGAATCTATGGACTGGAGGAGATGGCAAGAGGCTCCTGCCCTACAAGGTGCATATCCAGCTGTGCTTCCCCAGGGGAATTTCTGAGGACCTAAAAGCTCCTTAACATCTGAGCCACGGCTCAGCCAGGGTGCTGAGGCTGAGCACACAGCCTACGTCCCATCGCGCTCCGTGCGCACCGTGTTCAGCCTGCGGTGCCACACACCTCTGTATTTCACTTCTCTCCTGCCTGCCACGACCCTGAGGACAAGTGTGGAACACGAGGACAACAGCAACTCAGGCTGCAAAACCCCCTTCCCTTTTCACCCGGCTCTGCTTGACCAAAACCAGCCAGGGAGAGGGAAAACTGGGAACAAAACTGGCGATGAGTGGAAGGATGTCTCCTGCCCCTGCGAAGAGGGGACAGAGAGGTGACACCGCGCGACAGGAGAAGACCTTTTCTGCAGAGTTCCAGCTCCCGTGGTCAGCCGGAGCTGGGAATTTTGCAGGATGGTGGAGGGAGCGTGGGATGAGCAGCCAGCGCGACGGGGCGCGGGGTCCGGCCCCGGCTCCCACTCACCTATTAGCACTTCCCACTTGCCGCTGGCTTGCGTCACCTCGTAGGCGCAGCGCATCTCGTTCATGCTGACGCCGCCCAGGATGAAGATGATGAGGCGAGGGCCACTTCGGTACTCGCCGGGGGCCTTGTTCTTGTGCCAGTGGCCGTAGCGGGCACTAGAAGGAGGGAGAGGAGAGGGATGAAGGATGGGAGGCGGGATGAAGGATGGGAGGCAAGGAACCGTGCGTTGTGTTCGATTCTGAATGGGGCAGAGCGGCTGGAAAGGGCTTGGTGGGAAGGACCATGGGGGGGGTGGGCTGGTCAACAGAGGGCTGAGGATGAGCCAGTGTGTGCCCAGGTGGCCAAGAAGGCCACCAGCATCCTGGCTTTGTCAGCACTGGTGTAGCCAGGAGGACCAGAGCAGGGATTGTGACATGGGACTGGGCACTGGGGAGGCTGCCCCTCAAATCCTGGGGTCAGTTTTCGGCCCCTCACTCCCAGCAGGACATTGAGGGGCTGGAGCGTGGCCAGAGAAGGGCAATGGAGCTGGGGAAGGGGCTGGAGCACAAGGGTGCTGAGGAGCAGCCTCGGGACCTGGGCTTGTTGAGCCTGGAGCAAAGGAGGATGAGGGGAGACCTTCTGGCTCTGACAGCTCCTGGCAGGAGGCTGGAGCCAGGGGGGCTGGGTTCTGCTCCCATCGAACAAGAGACAGGCCGAAAGGAAATGGCCTCAAGTTGTGCCAGGGGACGTTTAGGTTGGACCTGAGCAAAACTTCTCCCTGGAAACAGGTTGTCCAGGGCTGTCCCAGGCTGCCCAGGGCAGGGGTGGAGTCCCCGTGATCCCTGGAGGGGTTTCCAAGCTGTGGTGCTGAGGGACAGGGGTCAGTGGTGCCCTGGCAGTGCTGAGTTAACGTTGGACTCAAGGATCTTAAAGGTCTCTGCCAACCAAAACGACTCCGATTCTACAGAGGTGCCAGGGTAGCAGGGAGGGGGGACCCACCTGACGGCCGTGGTGCTGAAGGAGGCGGAGGAGCGGGTGGAGATGTACGGGTAGTGCTTGGTGTCCAGCTTGTCATCGATGGCATCCTGTGGGCAGAGAGCCCCAGGCCAGGGGTCAGAGAGGAGCCGGGCACAGCCCCTGGCCTGAGAGCCCTTCTCCAGGGCTGTGCCCAGGTGGAGTTGTCCAAATGGGTCAGGATTCAGTTGCATAGCTTTGTTTTTTGAACCTATTTGGCCGTGTTCCTGTCAGAAGGTGCACGTGGGGGGAGGAGAGTGGTGCTTGGCTGGTGTGGGGCAGGGGCTGCAGCATGGGGTACGGGGTGAGGCTCACCCTGAGCTTGGGGCTCTCTGCGAGGAGGCCAAGGGAGGGTCCTCCCCTGTGAAACTCAGGGGCAGGAGCTGAGCTGGAGGCTTCACACTCAGGGTCCAGCCCTGGGATCAGAGACCTACTCTTCCTTTCGTCAGTGGTGGAGGGTTAATGCCACCTGCAAGGCGCTGCCGTCCTGCGCAGAACCCTCTGGGAGGAGGTGTTTAGGGGTGCCCTGGGCATGAAGCCACCCCAGGAGGGTTTGCCCAGCCTGTGGCAGAGGAAGGCAGGAGCTGTGTGGAAATCGAGGAGCTGCAGCTCAGCTGGTCACTGGTGCCCGGGAGCAGAGGTGGCTTCGAACTGCGGTGGCATCCCCCTCCCCTGACTGTGGCTCTGGGGTCTGTCTGTCTGTCTGAGCAGGTGGGAAATGTCTGTGCTGAGGAGTAGTTCTGGTGCCAGGGCTGCACCCCAGACCTGATCTGAGGGGTGGTCAGGAGGGAGCAGGTCAGGAGGAAGGGGTCAGGAGGAAGGAAGGGGTCAGGAGGAAGGCAGAGCCTGGAGAAAATCACTTCTGGGCTCTGCCCAGTGCTCCCCGAGCACAGAGTTCATGGGGTGGCTCCCGTGGGTATGGGCAGGGCTGTGCCTGTGGGCGGGGGGGAGGGCACTGTGCCTGTCCCCTGGCTGGGACATGGGCATTGCTGTGACGATGCCCATCGTGATGCAGCGCAAGGAGCAACCAGTTTGTTATGGTATTTTGTACTGCCAGGGCTCTGCATCCCACCTGGGGCCAGTACCCGTGTTGGGGCCAGGAAAAACCTCCCAAAATATCCCAACCTTGTTGCAACTCCAAGAAGTGAGCAGCCCGCAGGGGATGTCTTGGGGACGGGAGTCAGGGTTCAGGCTGGAATCAGCCAGCTCTCTACAAAGCCCCTTCCCGGGTGGTGCTGAGGTCCCTGCTCCATCCCCCATCCCCATCCTTGCTGGCTCACCTCCATGATGTCCTTAATCACCGGGGTCCACCGGGAGAGCTGGTAGGTCTGCTCGCTGATCCGCTCCTTCCGCTCGGGCTTGCTCCGGCGCCGCAGGGTGGACTGGGCAGGAAGAGCACAGGGACCCCCTGAGACACAGGGGCTCCGGTGGTGGGACCGGGGCCACCCCAGAGGGGTGTGGGGGCCATCCCGGCGGGTATATGGGTGCCACGGTCCTCTCAAGGGGCAAAGAAGGGAGCGGGAGGTGGACACTCACGTCTGTGATGATGGGCACCCCGAGGTGGGCCATGTTGGTGATGATCTCGCTGTCCTCTGCTGGGATCTGAGCGTGCTGGATCAGCTTGTTCAGGTTCTCCTCGGTGATACCTGGAAATGCAACGGGGAGAAGGTGTCCTCCAGAGAAATGCCTCCCGGTGGGGACACGGCCCCTCCGTTGGCACCTCAGGACACCCAGCCTGGTGGTGGTTGGGGAGATAGGGCTGAGCTTTCCAGCTTATCTTGTCTAAACCCTGAGCTGTTTGCCACCCGGAGCTGCCTGCACGTCCTGCCCACCCCTGCCCAGGTGCCCTCCTCACCGTTCTTCAGGAAGATGTAGAGCAAGATGATGCGAATCTTGTCATAGGTGCTGACATTCCCATCCAGCAGGATGGGGACGATGGCCCTCATGGGATCCTTGATCTTCTCACCTTCAGCATCAGTGCCCATGGCCAGATCCTGCAGAGAATCCACAGGCTCATGACCACTCAGCCGAGGGCTCAGCGCTGAGCTGTGGGGCAGGAGCTGCCGGCCCCAGTCGTCCCCATGGGGATGTGGAGGAGGTAGTACCTGTTCCACTCGGCAGAGCTTGTCCACCGTGCCCTGGTAGTGCTTCATGCAGTCCTCAGCCAGGTGCAGGTGGGTTGAGTACTGGGGAGACATGTGTGCTGTGGTCACCCTCGGGGTGCTGGCAGCAGCTCCCGGGGTGGGCTCAGCACCAGCCAGTTGGCAGTGACATCCCCACCACCACCTCCTCCTACCTTGCTGAGCTCCTTCTGGTACTGCGGCATCTTCTTCAGCATCTGGGACAGGTCTCTCATGGTGGTCTGCAAGGGAAGGGGACATGGTCACTCAACCTCGGAGACTTAGGGACCATGAGCAGGGAGGGGATGGCCCTGCCAAGGGCTTCTGTCCCCATGAAAGCCCCTCGCAGGGGTTTGGTGGCATTGTTGGGTCTCCTCTGCTGCAGCCAAGGGGCAGGGAGGGGGTCTGCAGCCCTGCAGACTGGAGTGTCAGGAGGAGAAATGCCCACCAGAACCTTCTTCTGGGATGTCTGTGTGCTTGGCTGAAGTGGTGCTTTCAACTTTTGGTCACTTTTACACCCTATATCCACTGCGGTCCCCTCACTGCCACTGACTCAGGGTCTTAGGAGTGGAACCAGCCATGAACGGAGGGATGGGCACAGACCTTGTGCCTGGGGAAAGCTGCTGCCTGTAGGGGCAGTGCCCTCCCAAGGCACCCCACTTCCCCAGCCACGGGCATAGGGCCAGCACCCCCCAGCCAACTCCCCCCATTAGGGACACGAGCACCCTTGGCTCTTTGCAGAGGTGCCCACTGGGTGCCCACAGGAGACTCCACCATGTATCAAGCCTGCAGCTGAGCCCTCCACGTGCCCATCCCCAGCTGAGGAGGCACAGTCAGGTCACCTTATCGCCCGTGTTCATCCTCTTGCTTGAAGAAAACTCCTTCAGGGACCGGGTCACCTCCCTGGGGACAGGAGGGCAGAGCTGTCAGTGGGGAGGGAGCCTCAGCAGCAGGGTGGGGGGCAATGCCAATCCAAGATCCCACCCAGCTGGCAATCTGCTTGGCAGGGACACTCACTGGGACACCTCGGCGATGTGTTTGTGGCGCAAGGTGACCCACAGGTCATCATCCTCATCCAGGAGAACCTCCTTAATCCGGGCTTCCCCGATGCCGCTCGTCTCGTACCTGGGGAGAGGGCAGGGAGCATCACGGTGGGGATGGGGCTGGGGGGGCATGTGGTGGGGGGACACACAGGGGAGATGGGGGGGTTCTTCTTGGCTCTGCCAGCAGCAGGGTGAAGTTATTTCAACTCGGTTTCACATCTCGCCTTCTCGTAGCCCTTCAGCTGCTGACTGCTGGGAAGGGGCCAAGGGCTGCTGGCTACAAAAGCCCCTTGTGCCCCTGGGCTGCGGGCAGCAATGGCTTCTCCCAGCCAATGACTTGTGATGGACAGAGGGATGCTGAGGCTCACACTTCATGGCTGAGCTTCCAACTCCTGCCCGAGGCCCGAGGGCTGGGCTCGTGGGGGCTCTGGGGGTCACATGGAGGGAGGGCAGTGCCGTACTCACTTGTAGACGTCGTTCTCGATGGGCAGCAGGTCGTAGCTCATCGCCTGGAAGGTCAGCTCGTGCAGCACCGGGGAAGCAGGGTCAAAACCACGGTCCAGGATGAGGAGCTGGGAACGAGCCTTGTCGGGACCCTGCAGAGCCAGGAGAGGCCATCAGCAGCGGGGTCGGGGGAAGCTGGGGTTGTTTTGGGGTCCCCGCTCCGGGTCTGCGGCTGCTGCGTGGCAGAGCTCGAGCTCGGGAGGGAAGCATCACCCGAGGACCCTCCCCCGGGGGCTGCCAGCGCTGTCCCTGCTCACCTCACCCATGGTGGGGTCATCAGCCTTGTAGGCGTCCAGCTTGTCCTGGATGAGCTGTGCCAGCATGGCGTTGTCCTTGTAATCCCTGGGGGAGGCAGGAGGAGGGGTCAGCTCCCCAGGGAGGGTGGCTCTCGCCAGAGTGGGATGGCGAGGAGCTGCTGGTTTCCCTGTGCAATGTCCTTGGCTCACGGGAGAGGAGGGACCTGAGCAGGTTTTGTTGCTCCTTTCTTTCCACCTCCCCTCAGGGTGCCCCACTTTGCTACTTGGGTTTTAGGCTCCCACCCGCACCACTCTCCATCTGCAAGTCTGAGCCTGTTTTCACCCGGGGTGTCTGTCCATCCCACCATGCCCACCACACCATCTCCTCCATCCCACCACCTCCTCCACCCCCCGACCCTCACCAGCACCAGACACAGCACAGCCTCGCCCGTAGCCCGCTCTGGGCACGGCCCCGGCTTTGTCACGCTGCTGGGGGAGAGGGCAGACCCCCGGGGGGTTCCGACTGTGCTGCTCTTACCCCCTGTACCGCACGGCCGGGTACTCCTTCAAGGTGGCACACAGCGTGGCAATCTGCTCGGCCAGGCGCTCCAGGATGGGGTTCTTCATCTGCGCCTTGTGGGGGCTATAAAAGCTTTGGAAGGAGTCGGCCGAATCCAGGGAGTAAACCTGGGAGGTGCAGCGGGAGGGAGGTCAGAGGGGATGCACCGAGGGCAATGCCCAGGGGGGAACAGCCCCGCAGGACACCCCAGTGGGTTTGGAAAGCCCCAAATGAAGGTTCCCAGCTCTGGAGCTCAGTGATGTTCAGGACATTCCCTGGGCTTTGGGCTGCCAGCTCTGGACCCTGATGCATTCTCCAGCTCTGGCTCCATGGCACAGTCCCTACCCATGTGTAGCCCCCCAGGGCAAGCAGAGAAGGCAGGAGATGTCCCCACTTGCAGAGAACCAGAGACCTGGGGACGAGCAGTAACACACTGCTCCCTGGCCATGACTCCAGTAAAGACCAGAAGCCAATTTGGGTGCCTGTGGGGATACCAAGAGATCATCTTCTGCCCGTCTGGCTCCCCAGAAACACTGAGGCTTGAAGGGTTAACGGCACCAAGCAGGCCTGGCACCATCTGTCCCTCCCCGTCCCCATGTCCTCAACAGGGGCAGATGGCAGAGGGCCAGTGCCCTTGGCTGAGACTGTGCCAGGGCAGGCGGGGGCACCGAGCCAGCCAGTGCAGCTGCCAGCACGGGGCCAAGGCGCAGCACTTGCTAAATCCCCCGCGGGGGATCAGCCCCAAGAAGTAATCGAAGGAGACAGGGAGGGAGAGCCAAGCAGGGAGCGAGGAGCCGGCCGGGAGAGAGGCTGTTACACAAACCCAGACGGGCTGCAGAAGGACCCGGAGCATCCCCCGGCCGTCCCATCCCCTGGACCACCCCGCTGGGTGCGGTCCCCAGCGCAGCCTCACCTGGGACTCGGAGGGGAGGAAGGCAATGTTGATCTCCGTCAGGGTTTTGATGACCTTGGCGGCACGGGATTTCACCAGCTCGTTGAAGAGGGCATCAGGGCAGGCTGCAAGGGGAGGAAGAGGAGGGTCGTGCTCAGCATCCCAGCACCCCATCATCCCTGCTTGTTTGCACGTGATTTAGAGACAGGGACTCTCCCTTCTCTCCATTTCTTTCTCTCCAGCTGCCTGCAGCACCTGCCCCAGGGATACAGGGATCTGGCCACCCTTTTGGGAGCTGCTGATGGGAACAACCCGTCTGCACTCGCAGCTGCCCAGTGCCATGGGCAGGATGGGGCAGCCACTCCATGGTTTGCTCTTTCTCCTTCTCTCCTGCCCAGGAGGTGCCAGTAGGGAGCTGGGGTGCCCAGGCAATGGGGAGGGAGCTGCAACCCCCAGGTACTCACAGTCAGTGAAGAAGACGTGGGCAGCTCGGTACTTGGAGGTGGGGGGGTCCTTGAAGTCATTGATGAGGGAGTGGATGGACTGCAAGACAGAAGGGACCAGCTGGGCTGGGCAGGGTGGCACTGCAGGCATCTCGGCAGGGTCACCCCGGCTCCTCCTGCCTGGCACGGGGTGAACTCTGGGTGTTCCCCACCCCTCCCCAGCAGCACCGCTGCACTCGCTGGAGCCCAGATGCCATCCCAGGGTGGGCATCCCCCCACCTTCCCCGAGCCAAAGGCTGTGCCCTGTGCCCCACGCTGTGCTCTCACCTTCTCAGAGGGGGTGATGAGATAGACGGCCTCCAGGCTGGGCAGCGGCTCCCGGCGCTTGTTGATGTCTTCCACAACTGGGGGGGGGAAAAAACCCAGTGATTGTAGCAGGGATGGGCACGGGCAGGGGCACTCAGCTGCATGGGGTTGTTGGCTACTCCACAGCAGCGCAGGACCAACCCTGCCAACACCACTGTGTCCAAAACGTCCCCAGGTCACCTGCCCCTGCCCACCCAGGAGCTGGGAGAGGGGCTGTCTCCACCCCGTCCCAGCCCCATGGTGCCCCCCTGGGACTGCGTGGGTGGGTGGGAGGGTGCCTGGCAAGGTCCTGGGGGGGGGGGATGGATTTGGCCACCTGCTCCCGTGATGCTGTTGTCTCGGTTTGTTCTCATATCTGTCACTGGAGGGGACTGCCCAGAGGGGATGCTCTGGTGGTACCTGGGCTGGGACAACCCCCCCACCACCCCAAACAGCTCCCAGCGCACAACCTGGGCTTCCCTTCTCCTTTCCAGTGCTGCAGGGAGTTATTTAAAGGGCTGATGCAGACTGGCACCTGGGCTTCTCCTTGGAGAGAGACAGCACCAGGAGACAAGGTGTTTGGGCTCCTCCAGCCTCAGCAGGCAAGGAGGGGAGGCTGTGAAACATCAGTGTGGCACCGAGACAGCCGGCCAGGAGCGCAAGGAGGTAGCACATCTCCATCCCAAGTGGGGTGAGGCTGGGTGGGGGTCGTGCCACCACCTCAACTGGCTCCTGCCAGCCTGGAGGTGCCTTTGTGGGTCCCCTGGCACAGAGGGAGGTTTTGCCCTTGTGAGGGGAGGCTGGGAGGCAGTACTCACTTGTGATGCCCTCGGTCATGATGTCAGTCATCTTGCAGCAGGAGGAGAGCATGCGCATGCTGAGCTGGTCCACCACCAGCACCTGGGGAGAGGGGCTGTGAGCTGGGGGCACGGCGGGCACCCGGGCAGCTGCCCTTCCCCATTCCTTCCCCACCCCAGGGGCTCCCTGCCTGCACCCCACCCTCCTCCTCCTCTCCTGGCCCCCCCCAGGTTTGGTGCTCACCTTCCATTCGCCCTTCTTCTTGACTTTCCGGATCACATCGTGCATAATCTCTGCAAGAGAGGGAGTGTGGGGGGGGTGAACACCCTAAACCCCCCCTGCAGCACCCCAGGGTCCACCGGCAGCAGCAAGGACCAAACCCCCTACCCGTGTGCAGGGCCACTGTGACCCCAGTTCCCACAGTGCCTTTCCTGGGGATGTGGGGAGGAGCTGGGGGGTGTTTTGGGGTACCCCTGGAGGGGCGGGCACCCCTCAGCCCTGTTCTTCTCTTGTGCTTGGCACTAACAGACAGAACCCACAGCAGTGGGGAGCCGTGGGCTGGCAGAGGGTCCGGGGGGGACCCTTTGGGGAGCCTCTTCAGGGAGCCTGGAGCCACCCCACATGTCTCAGCTCTAATCCAAAGTGCAGGGAAAACAACAGCGGCTTAAGAGCTCCTTTTAGAAACAAGAATCAAGCGGCCTGAGCCTGTTCCTTGTAATCCCCCACAATCCCATTTCGCCTCCCGCGGCCACTGGGCTTATGCAACCAGCCAGAACAGCAGCACCTGCAGGTCCCCCAGCACCCCAGGGACCCCTCAGGGCTGGGGCCACCTTGCACCCCTATTGCCAGGCACTGACACCCCATTTCTGCCCGGGGCCAGCCCATGGGGCTGCTCCCCCCATGGGGTGCAGGTTAAGGCCATGAGAGGAGGTGGCCTCAGCAGTAGGATGGGGATGATTTGGGTGGGAAGAGACCTTGATGATCTTTGAGGTCCCTTCCAACCCAACCATTCTACGATTCTGTCACCTTTTGGGGCTGAGTTGCAGGAGGGTGGTTTTGAGCCTCACCAGAACAGGTACCTGCCCTCCTGCCAGACACACACGCTGCCTAAACATCTGTGTTGGGGGACACAAAGTGCCCCCAAAGTCCTGAAAGTCCCATTTTGTCCTGGTACACGAACCATCAGCCCTCGCAGAGCAGGGCTCTGCCTGGCCAAGCCCAGGGGAAGGGTCAGCATCTGGGAGCATCCCTGACACATCCTCCTCTCCCTCCCGGAGGGTTTTGCTCCAACCCAGGGAAAAGGATGGAAATGCCCAATTAAAACCCAATTGAGAAATGATTCAAAGTTAGAAAAAGCTGAGGTGTGAGGAGCCCACAGTTGAGGGTATCATGGGGGGGGGGGTCACTTCCCCCAAGGGACTGACCCCAAGGGCAGTTTGGGGCCTAAATTTGTCACATTTTCAGAAGACGTCTTGCAGGAGGTGGGCAGAGAGGACTGCCCTGGGAGCACCCAGTCCTAGAAACACTTGCTTTGGGGTGATGTTGGATTTGGGTGAAGCACCCCACGTCTCCAGGGAATTCCTGGGCTGAGTGAGGCTGTAACACCCCACAGGGCTCAGAGCTATGGCACGGGGATGGAGACTGGTACCAGCAGGAATAAACCAGGAGCCTGTGAGCATCGCTGGGCTGTCTGTCCTGCTGTAGAACTTGGAGGTGGACACTCGTACTGCTGCACATCCACCTGCTCCCCAAGGCCATTTGCCTCGGGGGAGCCCCAGAAGGATGCTGGCCACGAACTCGGGGTCCTGCCTGCCCTTGGTCACAGCCCTTAGCGCTTCAACCGGGGCAGGGGGTGTGGGGAACCTCTGGGCCATGGCAAGGGGATGGAGGGTGACTGGGTACAGTTGGGAGTCAGGTCTGTACCCCATGAGCACCTGAGCTGGGTGCTGCCAGTGGGGACAAGCTGCTACCTGCACCCATGTGCGCTGCCCACCCAAATGCAGGTCACCCACAGCACAGCAAGCGTGCTGGGAACTGTCCTTCATCACAGGCAGCGTCCCCAGTCCTGCTCTCTGGTCCTCGGCTGGTGCCGGAGCAGGGATGGGAAGGCAGGATGCCAGCCTCCTCCTCCTCCTCTCATTACTCATGTTTGGCTCCTTCCCCGGAGCAAGGATCCAGGAATCTCAGCGCTGTTTACAAGGCAGTGCCCCCGTGTCCTCCGTCCCACACCACCCACCTCCAGGCCAGTGCAGCCCAGCAGGGCCGTGGCCGTGCCCCACATGCCTGCCAGGAAGGGGTCCAAGGCTGGATGGGAGCAGCCAGAACGAACTCCTGCCCCCCACGATGGAAGGCCGCTTGGTTTCCAGAAGGAAGGAGGCTGGGAATGAGCATCCCGGGGCCCAGGGGAAGGTGCAAAGGTTCCTGCGCCCGGCTGGCGTGGGGCTCCCAGCCCCCGGTGCGGGGGGGACAGGGACCAAGGGCAGGGGAGCTCGAGAAAGGTCCCCTGAGGAGCTGCCTTGGTCAACCCCGAGCTGCTCCTCAGCAGGGAAGCCGCTGTCCTCGGAGCCCGGCTTTGCAGGAACACCCTGTTCTGCACACGCAGGGGTTGAGCTGGCTGGGTGCGACGGGGGGAACATCTGCCCAGCTGTGCACCTCGCAGCGTGCCAAGTGCCGTCACAACCCCAGCTTGATTCTGGCATCACGACGGGCCTCCCAGAGCAGACACTGGGCACCTCTGAGGGTTGATTGCTCTGAGCTTTGTGCTTTCAGGGTGTTTGCTCCCTGGTCAGAGGTGGGTTCCGCTCAGCACCAGGGACCAGCCCTGCACCCAGCCCGCTGCTGAGCTGCCCTGTGCCTGAGCTGCAGCCAGGCACAGCCCTGCCCTGAAACAATGTCATCTCCTGCCTTGACCATGGGTCAAGGTCAAAGGTCTGCTCTTCCACCGTCTGCCAGAGCCAGCTCAGAGCCTGAGCAGGAAAAGGCGGATCCACAGAGCATCCTCCAAAGAAACTCTGGGACCCTGGCAAACCTGGGAGGCCATGAGACACAAACCTCAGTAAAAGACTGAGACTGCAGTGTCCTGTTTGGAGGAGACCTGGCCAAGACCTGCACCTCCCAGGTGTCCTTGCAACAACCATTACACCTCCCAGCTAGGGAAGAGCAGTTGGAGTTTCGGATGGACCAAGAAGGCAACACTAAATGCTGTGGGTGGCCAGAGCTGGCACAGAAAGGGGGAAGATGTGGCAATTTTGAGGTCAAAAGGTCCAATCCAACAGGTACAGCTGTTCCCTGGGTCTGTCCTGGATAATGTGGCTGCTTACAGTAGAGCTGGGGCCACAAGACAAAAGGATCAGCCAAGGCCAGAGCTGAGAAGACAGAGACCTATCCTCCAAGCAGGGCAACTTCTAAGCAGCCTCTCTGGAAGGGCATGTCTAAGGAGCAGGAGGGATGGAGCACGCACGAACTATCCGGGATGAGCAATGCCAGGGAGGGTATCCTTGAGCCAATTCTGCACTCACTTATAGGACCAGCAAGAGA
Organism: Todiramphus chloris collaris; assembly: GCA_025345505.1. NCBI lineage: Eukaryota > Metazoa > Chordata > Aves > Coraciiformes > Alcedinidae > Todiramphus > Todiramphus chloris. The sequence continues at coordinate 9,689,287 of JANVCC010000185.1, forward strand.
CTCCCAGGGGAAATGGCAGCTCCTCCATTCCCCAAGGTCCTCAAGTCAAGCCTGCCCACCTCCCAGGAAGCAGGGCTCTCACATTCCTGCATTAGCAGGTCAGATGTTGCTGCCCGTGTCCCCAGATGGTCTGGCCAGTCAGAGATTTTGGGTTCTAACATCAGCCAGTGACACTCACAGTCAATCTTTCCATCTTGGAGATAAACCAGGTTTCAGGGGAAAAAAATGCACATGAGTACGTCATCCAGTGCCATCAACACTTGGCTTGTCTGGACCTACCACGCTGCACGTTTCCTTCAGGCTGGAAGGATCTTAATTACAATTTCTACCGAGAACAGACAACACAGACAGCTCTGGACTTATCCTCCAACGCAGAGACAACATCAGTGCCTATGGATGAGGAAGCACATCCCGCCCACAAACGGAGCACCTCCAGTGCTCTTGAGTAACCTGGTCCTCCAATGCAATCATGCAGATGACATGCTCAAGAGCAACCACTTCCCCCAGCCCACCACCCGCAGCTAGGCTTGTTCTCAGGGTGGCACGTGGCATGACAATGACCCACTGCGTGGTTTTCAAGCAGGGCCAGAAGCTGGTGACACGGTGGCCTAGTAGGACTCGAGCCCATACATCACTCCAAGAGGCTTAACCCACGGTATTTATACTGAGCTGGCCAGGCAGCCTTTCTGCAGGCCTGCCTCGCTGTGATTGCTCATGGCAACAGCAACTGGCCCCGTGTCTCCAACTGGTTCTGGGGGAAGAGGGACCAACCCTGCCATCGCCCGTGCCCACACTGACAAAGCTGCGACCGAGCACAGCGTGCGCCGAGATGGATCATTTGGGGATGCCCCAAGCCTGTTAGCCTGCTTCAGAAAGAGCCTGAAACCTTAACGAGCAGACCTGATCTCCACAGGTCAGGGGAAGCAGTACAACTTTGTCCTGGCCACCACGGAGCACCAGGACGCGTGAGGGATGCTGCAGCCAGGGGCTATTCCTGCTCCAGCACTGACCCGAGACTGGCCTGTGCCAGCAGCGATGGCCAAACCCTTCCCTCCTGGAGCAATGCAGGAGGTCAGACTCTGCCCCTCAGAAATGCTCCTTTGCTGCCATGTCTCAAGACCTCATGGGCTGCACACCTTGGGCTTGACGTGGAAAGGGAAGATGGAGCTGCTTTATGGATGGGCAACGGGCTGCAGGAATTGCCCAAGGTCCTACAGGAGATGGGTGGTCCTAACCATGGGCTTTTCACTGTCACAGGCAGGGCTCAGTCCTTTCACTCTCCTCACGTCTCATCTGTTTTGGAACCCAAAATCCCAGAGTGGCTCTGGAGAGCCAGGTCACAGAAATCCACAGTGAGGTTTGCTCAAGACCCACTTCTCTTAAGAAACTGTCACGTTGCATCTCCAAGACGATCATGTTTGGCTTTGGGTTGGCTTGGCAACTGCTTTTTTGCAGGTTCATTAACTAATTGCTCAAGACACTGTGAATGTTACATAGATACAGCCACGTCTGAATGTAGTGGAGCACGTATCGACCTCTGAACATCCTCAGTTGGGACTCTCTAGGTGCCAGGGTACCATTCCCACACAGTCCCCAGTAAAAAAGGACCAGAGGATGGCAGGAAGGCCACCAACACCATTCAGGACATAGAGGGTAAGTTCAGTTATGGAAGGCAAAGCCCAGCTGATGTCCTTCAGCACAGCTAAAAGCCATCTCAGGGATGACTTGAGTTTGGAGACCACCGTGTCTGAAAAGCAAGGAAGTCTCAAGCATCTCCCCTCCAGCAGTTTACATCCTGAGCACCTATTTTTCTCACTGGATTATTTCTGGTGCCCACCTGGATGACCCCAACCTTTCTGGAGGACATGTTCCTCACAGAAGAACCTGCTGGTGATGCAGCCCAGGTGCCATCCAGCTACACAAACTCCTGCATGAGCAGTACTGCCCAGGCTCAGCTTCATCCTTTCCTTCCCAACCCTGGATGAGCTGAACTTTGGTATTTTCACATCCAAAGCATGTCTCCCTCTCGGCTCCTGGTGGAACACACCACGTGTCAAAGCCACGCCGAGCGGTATTTGTGCTCCTCTGGGGAGCTGCGCAGAGCTGCTGGGGCTGTAGCTTCAAGGATTAGTCACGGTAATCGTAGTAACCTGTGATTAATTCCTCCTCTGCCTATTTGCACTGCTGTGAAGGATGGCCGCGTTCGTACCTGCTGGCCAACGCCACGGCAAACCCGTGTAGCCTGGAGAGGAGGAGGACAGAGACCTGGAGGTCTGGAGCTCCTCAGGAATGTTAGAACACACCCAAAAGCAAAGCAGGGAGGTGAAACGTGTGATGATGCCCACGAATCGCTCTCATGGACCGCGCTGGAGAAACAGGGTAAAATTCACCAGGGTTCTCCCCGGTGAATCGCGCCTGGCACAGCTTCCTCGGCTCTGTACCAGGATCTGGGAGTTGAGCAGAGCTCCTTCAGCGGGGCAGAGTCCACAGGCCACGGATCACATCAGGTGCCTTTTGTAGGCGTCACCCTTCGCTAATGCTTGTCCTCTTCCACCACGCATTTCCATCCCCAGTGGAGATGCTGTACCCAGCTGCTGGTGGCTGTAGGTGCTGTTGGTGTAGCCAGTGTTGGTGGCACCATGAAGTGCTGATGGCTTTCCTTCAGCAGGACAGCAGGGACAGGGTGTCACAGTGTCCCGGAGGGGAGCTGACCCTCTCCCAGGGGTAAGTGACGCTCTCCTTTGTGAGCAGCCATGGCTTTCTGAGCTGATTATTCTCTGCCTTGAACTAAGAGGGACCAAAACACCAACAAACTGGGGCTCTTCAGGCTCGGCTTGGTGAGAATCCAGGCTGGGCTGGTCTCCTGTGCCCACGTAGATACCAGGGACAGGCTGGAGGGCAGTTGGTGTGTGACCAAGCTGCTCCAACCCTCAGTGGTCTTTGCTGCTCCCTTAGTGGCACAATGTCAAACCACCCAGTGGGTTCCAAAAAGGACCCTATACCACACATGTCAACGTGTGTGTAGACACATCCATGTGCTTGTGTGTGTCCATGGGCAGTGGGGAAGCCCATGGATTAATGCACCTTCAGCTTGATCCATTTTTGCACTCTCCAAAACACAAAAGCCAAGTTCCTCCCTGCACCGTGAGTCGGTGGATGCAGCATCTGCTTCTCAGCGTGCAACTAAAAGCCACGTGAGGATGATTCTCCCTTTAAACGTGGTGATTTTGTGAGAAGAGGGAGGGACTCTCTGCTGGGACATCTTCCTGAGAGGTGCAGGGCAATCAGACCCAGACCTTACTTTTCTTGGGTTTTTTCAGGAGGGAAAGAGTCTAAGTCCTCTGCATCAGTGGCTTTTTCAATCTTCTGGCACATGCAGACACTGGTGAGTGGATGCAGACCTGCCAGAATGAGGTCTGTCATTCTTGGTAACCTTCCACGGTCACATACGGGCAAGTATTTCTCAGCCCCTGGTGTAGACTGCGGTTTGGAGACTGAAATTGCTCTGCAATGTGTGCAAGCCTGGAATTCTGAATTTATTTTTTCAAGCTTTTCCAACTTAGAGATGACTTGGAGGCAAGACAGACCCCGGTGACAGGGCTAAAGGCCCCAGCAGAGGCTCTGCCAAGCGCCTGCTCCTGTACCCACACGCCAGGCAGGTGGCACCACGCTGCCCTCAGGACTCCCCGGAGCTGGGCATTGGGAGGGCAGGAACCCAGGAAGCCACTGGTTTCAGGGTCTGCTCCCACCCACTGGGGACAGGGCACAGAGATCCTCTCCTCCTCACTCATCCACTTCACTGCCACGCTGAGGTCGTGGCAGGGCTGGAGGCTCTGCTCCAGTGCAGGCAGGAGGATGCAACGTGCACCCCTGCAAAGGTCCCACAGGTTTCTGAGCCCTTCACTGCCTCCTCTTCCTCTGCTTGGCAGAGACCTTACCAGACCTGGCTCTGGGGCAGCATTCGTAGCCCGAGATGGGCTCGGACCATCCTCAGTGGGCAGCAGCTGGCCCCTGAAGTCTCCCTGCACCCTCAGCCAAGGGCTGGTGGGAGCAGAGAGGTGCCCCAAGCAGCCTTGGGTGACTCAGGCACCAGCAACCCTGCAGCGGGGCCCTGGGGCCCCTGGCTGTGCTGCAAGGCTGGCAGTGCCCAGCAGCCCTGCTCGTGCCTCCTCCCTGTCCTCCTCCCTGTCCCGGGAGGTGCAGCTTGGCATGAGCCTGGGTCCCTGAGTCACCACATCTCACATGAGCCAGACGGAAGTAGACCTTCAGGATACCTCTCGATGGTACAAGTGGGGACACTGAGTGACACGGGATGGCAGCGAGTGCTGTACAGGGGTGCTGAGGGCCCCTCAGTCCTGGTCCAGGCAGGATTTAAGCGTGGGGCTCCTCGGTGTGGCTCTGGCAGGCAGCACCCGGGCACAGGTCACCTCTGCGGGAGGCTGTCTAGGCAAGGATGCTCCGTGGGAGGATCGGCTGGTGTCCTGGGGGAAAGTTGTTTTCTGGATGTCTCTGGAAGGGAGCAGGGTGATCCCTCATCCCAGGGCTGCTCTGCTTCTCCCAGCTGTCCATGACACCAACGTGAGCAAAAAGGAAGCCCTCAGGGAGGTTTCTCTCCTCTTGCAGCTGAAGGGGTCCAAGGGTTTTCAGATCCAGCACTGGTACCACCTTTGTATGCTCCAGCTACATGTCTTGCACCAACCTGCTGAGGTGGTAGGAGCTGCAGGGGTGTCACCTCTGCAGCACAGCCTGTCTGGCCTCGCTGATGATGGTTCAATGAAACCCAGCCTCCTTCTTCCCACTGAAAGGTGCTGCAGGAGAGTGGGGACCAAGCTGGGCAGGGCAAGCTCGGGACAGGCTGAGCCGAGAACATCCAAGGAGGCCCTGGGGCAAGAGAGGATGGAAGGGATGTCCATGTGATGGGGGTTAGATGAAGATTTGGGGGTGGGTGTCCCCAGAAGTGGGACCAGCTCCTGCACTTGGGTGAGATTTGTCTAACCAGCACCAGAGCAAAGTGACTGGCTCTCCAGTGGGGTTCCCTGCGAGGTGGCCCCCAGAGGGAACAGAAGACACACCAGCAGGACCCGGTCCTTGGGCATCACCTCCGGGGCCGAGCGCACTCAGCTCCAACCCCAGCCAGATGAAAGCAAGTCCTAGAGGAATGCAGCCATCACTGCTGGATACTGCAGGGAGGTGCAGGGACAGGCCCCCCCCCCCACGGCACTGAGGGTGGCAATCCGGTTCTGCCCATCTCCTGAAACACTCACACACCTCCTTTTTTCTGCCCACCTCCTCCCACCTCTCCAAGGGCCTCCAAAACCCATCTTGTTATGGCACCAGCTGGGCAGAAGAATAATCCGGGTCTGGAGGGAAGCCAGGGCAGAATGCAGCTCTGGAGGGGGGGGGGGACGAGTGGAGCAAGCCATGGCAACACAGCAGCATCCTTCCTTCCTTCCTTCCTTCCTTCCTTCCTTCCTTCCTTCCTTCCTTCCTTCC